>BCIN01000002.1:2862677-3130088 GCA_039545335.1 Kondoa subrosea | reverse complement strand
GTGGGCCAGCAAGTGCCCATATTTCCTTTGAGGTGGTGCAATGCGAGAAGATGTGAGCGAAATCTTCTCTGACCATATCTCCGCACAAAGAACACTGCGAATCATTGCCAACTGGACGATGATTCTTCCATTCAATCTTGCGGGATTGTGGTTGTAGAGAGCCGAGAGATATGCGATGGGCTGTGTCGACCTCTTCTGGTAGAATTCGATCGAGTAAAGCTGTTGTTGTCCATGCTTTCTGCCATCGTTCATGGATAAGATTTGGGAAACGAGACTTCCAGCCTTCCGGTTGAATTGTTTTCCTGAAGAGCTGATGTTGCCTTCGCTGGTTCACTACGTCTTGTGCTACTGCAATGATATCTCCGCCTATTTGTTGGAAATTGCTGGAGTCCACCATCGTAAGAAAACCCCACGCGTTGTGTTGCTTCCTTTCTACTTGCTTGGATAAGAAGGTTTCGCTCCAGTTGAGGTCTTTTGGGAGGTATGTTGCGAGCTCCCAGGCTTCTAGGTAGTCTTGCCATATTGGCGACAAGAGTTTGCGCATCTTTGATCTTGCGACTGCCCATGCGACCCGCTTGTCATCTGGTGCGTTGCAAAAGATAGCTCTCCAGTTCCAGAAGTATCCAGGATCATCGGAAGAAGTTCTTGGCTGTTTTGCAACTGCATTGACCAATCGATTGCGTATAGTGAGTAGATGCGGTTCCTGAGACATCACTGGATCGCATAAGAGCCAGTAGATCCACACTCCTCTGGAGCCATAGAGTTGTCGCTTGAGGGGAAGTAAGCCGAAACCGCCTGAGGACATTGGAGTGGTAAGCCTGTCCAATGAGACCTCATGTCTGCCTCTCTTCCACATCATGTTGACTACAGCCCGCTCCAGCTCATCTATGAGATGGTCTGGACAGCGCTCTACAACAACATGGTATATCCAATGCATTGCACACTCAAAATCGCCTGTGCATCGGCCGGATGGTGTAGTTGGTTATCACGTTTGCTTAACACGATGTTCGCAAAAGGTCAAGAGATCGAGCCTCTTTCTGGTCACATTTTTTTTTTTGGGCCCTTCATGCATCAAACAGACGACAAAAATGGTCTTCACGCTCGCAATATGTGCCAACCCTCTTAATCGATTAAACGCCGGGTAACCGATCTAAGCCATGATTGCATTTGACTTTGCTCTGTAATTGCAGAAAAGTAAGCTCTTGTTCCGAACCGCGAGTACTTGATATACCAGACTGTGTCATACCTTTCTTGGATAGAGGATATGTCTGCTCCAGTCAAGCGCAAGCGCAGCAGTACACGCAAATCTGCTGTTCCACCTTCTTCGCCTGCTTTCTATGTTTCCGTCCCTCAAGTATCTCAAAGCGTCCTGCATGTGAGACCTGTCAAGACGGAAATGTCTGCTTTGCAAGCTAGGAAACAAAGCCAGCAGCAACAAGCGCAACCTGAAATCTTGCCAACTGCATTGGTAGTCAAGCCTTACGAATCTCGCTCTCTTAAGTCTCCGACGCTTCCTCCTTCACCTACTGAATCGAATGAGAGTCTCGTAATCAAGCCAAGAAAGAGCTCAAGCGGATCAAAAGATGCAAAGTCTGGGAAAGCGAGTGATAGATATTTTGCAGCATCAGAGGACAAGCCTAGGCGCAATAAGAGGAGGAAAACCGACGAATTACCAGCCACTGAACAGATAGAACCAGTGTCCCAGGCTGGCACCGAGACTGATGTACCCAATCAAGCGGAAGATGAAAGCAGTCAAGAACTAGAAATTATCTCCGAGCCAAACTGTCATGTTTCGCCGGCTGAAGTCATTGATGGAGCAGTGTCAGATCGTATGCAAGGGTCCAGCTCGCGGCGCGGGAAATCTTCCCTTCCAGACAACTCACAGGACGTCCTGATGGAGGAAATCAACCTCGAAACTGTTGAAGCTACGTTAGACGAGCCAGCAGGAGATGTGACAGCAAATATGACAATAGACTCAGTCGAGGATGCAACGATCCAGCGCGAAATAGAGCCGCCTGAGCCTTCCTTTGCAGCGAAATTGGGAAGCAATGTCATGCGGATAGAGGGAGAAGGAGGTGTATCGCTTCTCTTAGGAATAGGAAATACAGAAGTCGGTTTTCTACACTTTACCAGAATCAGCTCACATTTTGATGCAGTCTATGACAATTTCTGGCTGCTGTACACTCAGAGTGCTGAAAGGACGAATTGCTGTCGCTGGATCCGTCCTTACGTCCGCTTCCTCATCTGTGCCTATTTATGCACCATCAAGTCACCCTCTACCTGCAATATCACCTGTTGAATCAGAAACACCTGATTCGACATCTTTCTCATCGCTATTCCAAGATCTCGATCTATCAAGTACATCAATCCCTACTTCCAGCGCTGTCATTCTGCTCGACCCGCTGCAAACAGGCATACAGGATATGGCTCCTCTAGCTCGATTATCTGGTATGCTCGGACGCAGTGGTCAACTCTTTCCTCTCGCCTCAGCTGAACCAGCAAGTAATGGCACTGGCTTTCAACTTGTATCGCATTCACAGCTGTTGGATTATGGGCCAAGAGGAATGAAAAGGCTGCTGCTAAGTCAACAAAAAGAAAAAGCTTTGCGTAACTTGGGCCAGGAGAAAGACGGTCGTCTTGTGTGCTTTATTGGAGGCCCAAAGAAGTCCGGCAAAAGTACTTTGGCGAAAATGGCAGTCAATAGGCTACTAGCTACGTTAGTGGACGTCTCGATGCATTCGAGGATTGCATGCTTATCATTCACACAGGTACAAGCAAGTGGCCTGGCTAGACTGCGATCTTGGCCAGAGTGAATTCACCCCTAGCGGCCAAGTCTCCCTACATCTTCTTTCTGAGCCCGTCATTGGCCCAGCTATCTGCCATCCTAAAACACCTACGCGAGCTCACTTTATTGGCTCAACTTCACCAGCTATTGACCCAGAGCAGTATACAAGTGCAATTGCAGATCTGTTTTCTCACTATCAGGAGAAAATGATGAACCCGGCGGAAGAAGACTCTGCAACCGATGTCAGACGATCGGATATCATTCCTCTGGTAGTCAATACTCACGGCTGGGCAACAGGTCTCGGAGCCGATCTTTTGCTTTCGATTTACCGCATCGTTCAACCTACAGTAATTTTGCAAATGGGCGATGCCGCTATCACCTACGAATTGGACGATGCCAGCGAACCAATAGTTCACCACTTGGAACCAATCAGCGAAGTGCTAAGCAGTTCCAAGATCACAGCGGCTGATGCTAGAACGCTCATGATGATGAGCTACATGTATTCAAAGCCAGCTACAAGATCATGGGATTTCAATGTTCCGCTAGTCAGCAAACTTCCTCTAGCGTTAGATTGGACTTCTTCAGCTCTACAAAGCATCCACATTTTCCCCGAAGAAGTAGCTTACGAACACGCTCCTTATGCCTTGAACGGTTCATTAGTAGCTGTCCTTACATCTGATACCGAACAAGAAAGACAACCTGGTTTCCCTTATGATCCTTTCGCGCCTCTACCTCGGCCTTCAGAATCACATTGTATTGGTTATGCCCTTATACGCTCCATCGATCCAGCTGCTACTTCTTTCCATCTTCTCACCCCTATCCCTCTAGAATTACTTAATCGCCCTATCATTCTCGTCAAATCTGAAATCGAATTACCAGTAGTTGGTATGCTGGACAAGAGACAGATCGATTCCGGTCGAGAAGCGGATGGCGTATGCGGGTTGGACTGGGAAGAAGTAAGTTACTTGACTTTAGAAATGGGCGAAGGAGCTGGTGCGGCTAAAAGAAGAGCTCGAAGGAATTTGCAGAGGAAATCTTTGGCTGGGTGATGTTCATGTCATTGGTATGGAATGAAATGAGGTGAAGTCCAGAAAACTTCTTTTAGCATATCTTCGTGCAATAGAACTGTTGTAGAGGGTGGTTGTTTCTTCTTCTTCTGTACAGCAGAGCTCTATTTCAGCATAAGATGTTTGGAGAAGAGATTGTAGAAAACTTGCTTGATCTGTACTTGTTTCTGAAGGAGCTTCGATTTGCCGCCTGTATATACTTCCCCTCCTTTCTAGTTCGTCTATCTGATTATAATTGATCTGAAAGCGAGAGAAGAGTATTTCATTCTTCTGAGCTGAAAGCGTGCCCTGCATACTTCGTTAGTATCACCTTGACTAGCCTGCTTGTACACACTTTCAACTCAGCATGAGCTTCTGCTGTTGTCATATTCCCTTGTTGAACCAGCGCCCAAAAGCAGGTATTGTATAAATTATTGATATGGGCTGAGGAATCAATAAGCCAAATTTCTCATGCAGCAAAGGCATACAACTTACTGTCTACTTGTCTCCATTTGAAGTAATCTACGATCTCATTCCATGAAGGATATACTACCACTCTGCGGCAAAGATGAGACAGGCAAGACAAGAGAATCTGATGGGACCAACCTTCCATCAAAGGACGGACTATCGTCCGAGGGATCAAGAGGATCATCAGGGAAATACGAAGACCAATTTCGAACATAGAAAGAAGTGAAGAGCGAAACACAGGTTGACAATATTTTGCTATTGCATAAACACAAAATCAACATACAATTCACAATCAAAGTAACAAGAAAGCCCCACCCTTCTCTTCTATTAAAGACGCTGCAACGTTTATCGAAACAGAAACTGTATTCATCCGATTCACCGAAAGCTAAAAAGATTGATTTCCCAAACTCGGTTTTCTCCATAAGTAATCTTGCTGCTGTGTTCATGAGGTCTAAAGCTCGACGATCGTTGGGTTTCTTAAAGTGATGCTTTTCCGAGAATCGATGAAACCCTTTGCCATCTAGTCGAACGACAAGGTAGGTGTTCGGTAGCAGGACATCAGATAATTCGAAGTTTCGAACACTGAGAGATTTCATATGAGACGATAAAATTAAGAACGATAGAGTGACAGCGCACTAGGAAAACTTCGAATTGGCCATATCGTGAGACAATGGAATTTGACTCGCGTGTAGAACAAGTGTAGAATGCTTCCGCTTTCCAGCGCGGCGCACTGTCACAGTCAAGAGACGCGCAAGTGAGGTATAGAGCCTGAAGAAGACGGGATAAAGTAGTGGCTTCAAGAACTTCGATTTGGTTTGAAAGAAAGTCAAGCTTGCTCCCAAACCAGCTGAATCTAAGTTACCCCAAAGTGTGCAGATATCAAAGGACTTGTGTGGTGATACCTTAAGAAGCGAACTCGCATTGGATTATAGCCGCTGCTTCGTAAATTTCTCAACAAGACTTCGTTTTTCAACTTTGCATCATAGCCTGGTCTTAGCGGCCTTCTACAGCTGTACATTGTTCTATCTATTACTTCTAGACGCTTTAAAACTCTTATCGTAATCTAATATGGGAGTGTAAGTCTTGCATCATTATGTACGCAACGGGTTGGATCAAATCTTACTTGTTATGCAGACCAGCACTCTTCCGATGGCTAAGTCGCAAGTATCCAAAGATCGTCGCTTCTGTCATCGAAGATGATGAAGACAAAACGAACATGGGACACAAAAATTTGAATGGCCAGGAATTCGATGCGTAAGTCTGTGTCGCACCAATTCCTACATGTTTATGCTCAATGTGATTACGTAATCAGCTTATATCTTGATATGAATGGGATAGTACACCCCTGCACGCATCCCGAGGGAAAACCTGCACCGAAAACCGAGCAAGAAATGATGATTGAGATCTTCAATTATACTGAACGAGTAGTGAACATGGTCAAACCACGAAAACTCCTCTTCATGGCCATCGATGGTGTCGCTCCTCGTGCAAAGATGAACCAGCAACGATCTAGACGTTTCAGGGCTGCTCGGGAAGCTCAAGAGAAAGAAGAAGCTAGATTGGAAGCGATTGAGGAATGGCGCCTGCTAGGAAGAACGGTCAATGAAGAGATGCTCAATGGAAAGAAAGCTTGGGATTCAAATGCTATTACTCCTGGAACACCTTTTATGGATTTGCTCGCTTCTTGTTTGCGTTATTGGGTAGCAAAGAAGATGAACACTGCTCCAGGATGGCAAGGGGTTCGTCGCTCATCTGTCTTGCATGGTCCAGTGCTTATACGAAGGGCTGATGACGAACAGCTCACTGTTATTATTTCCGATGCTTCAGTACCGGGTGAAGGAGAACATAAGATAATGGACTTCATTCGCAAACAAAGAGTGCAGCCAAACTACAATCCTAATACGAAGCATGTCATTTATGGTCTCGTAAGTCTCCTTCAGGTAATCACAGTCTCGGTTATTCATTCCTTCAACAGGATGCAGATTTGATTATGCTTTCGCTCGCCACTCATGAACCTCACTTCAAAGTTCTTCGTGAAGATGTATTCTTGCAAGCAGCCAAACCGCGCGGTTGTCACAAGTGCGGCATCCCAGGTCATCATTCCTCTTCTTGTACAGCAACACCATCTGCGATCAAAAAAGCCGCGGAAGCCAATGCTGCAGATAATCCAGTTCGAAAGCCTTTCATCTTCCTCGATGTTGGTGTTCTACGAGAATATCTAGAAGTAGAACTCAATGTCGGCGGTATTGAATTCGATTTCGAACGATCGATTGACGATTGGGTTTTCCTCATTTTCTTTGTTGGCAACGATTTCTTACCTCATTTACCTTCTTTGGAAATTCGAGAAGGCGCTATTGATGTACTATTGGAAATCTGGAAGAAGGAGTTGCCGAATATGGGTGGTTATATGACTGAACATGGGAAAGTCAGGCTTGAAAGAGCTCAATTTATTCTGGATGGTCTTGCTGCTAGAGAGGATGAGATCTTTCGAAAACGACGAGAAGGTTTGCATTCTTCCTTACCATGAGAGTCATATAACAGGCTAATACTATTATAGCCGAGGAAAGACAAGATAAAGGCGAAAAGCGACGCAAAATCGAAGCTGATCGCCAAGCCGAAGAAACCGGTATCAGCAGTACAATGGCTACTTCAGCTTTCCGCCAAGTCGCTTCTTCCGCTACTGAAAACACTTCAAACAATCTACCTGGCAAACCTTCTTTCTTACCACCAAAACCGGCTGGTTTCTTAGCTCAAACTGGACCTACTGCTCCTCTCAAAATCGATGAAGTCAAAGTGAAAGCGGAAAACATGTCCGCGGCAGAACGACTAAAAGCTGAACTTCGTGGAGAAGTCTTTGCTTCACCTAGTCCTGCACCAGAGGAAGCTGCGACGGAAGATACTTCAATGTCTTCTGATGTTTCTCGAGGTGTGAAGAGGAAAGCAGATGAAGCGGATATACCAGATCGAGCAGATGCATCAACACCTTTGCTTGAGAAGCCTGCTCAAGATGCAGAGCAAGAAGACGATGATGAGGATGATGACGATATCGAAGGTCCTTCTGTTCTGATTTCAGCTGCTCTTGAACCAGCTGTGCCTAAGCCATTGAAGATGATGGGTGATAATATGGTAGAGCAGGAAGATACAGTCAAGTGAGTCTCGAATGGATCGCTGCATCTTGAGCTCATGGTATTTGTCCAGACTATATGAGCCTGGCTATAAAGAACGATACTATAGACAGAAATTTGGCGTAGAGCTGTCGGACACAGAATTCAGGCGGAAGTACGTCCTTCAATATGATTGATCGCGAAAGCCGTGCTGATGTTGACTGCAAAGGGTCGTTGAAGCTTACATGGAAGGTCTTTGTTGGGTTCTAGCTTACTACTACCAAGGCTGTCCGTCGTGGCAATGGTTCTACCCCTATCATTACGCACCTTTCGCATCAGACTTCACCGAGTTATCGGAATTCGATATCAAATTCGAACTCGGTCAACCTTTCAGGCCGTATGATCAGCTTATGGGTGTTTTTCCTGCTGCAAGGTTAGTCCCAATCGACACTTCATCTAGGCATGTGCTAAAATGTGTATACCGCTCGATAGTCGGCAGCACATTCCAAAACCTTTTCAAGGCCTTATGATCGATGAAGATTCACCAATCATCGATTTCTACCCGGAAAACTTCGACATAGATATGAACGGCAAGAAGATGCTTTGGCAAGGTGTAGCTTTGCTCCCTTTCATCGAACAAAAGCGATTACTGGATGCTTTGGATCCAAGACAAGATCAGTTGTCGGATGATGAGAAGCGGAGGAATACTCGTGGTAATGATGCGATCTTTGTGCATGAAGACAATCCGTTATGGCCTACAATCAATGGCTTATATGGCAAGGCACCAAAAGAGGTCAGCTTGTCTTCGCGATAGTATTGCTTGATGCTAAATGTTCCATAGCCTCTGGTCATCAATCCTAGCTACTCCAAGGGCATGTTCGGTGCTCTTATGCCAGATCCAGAATCTGTACCCGGTGCAACCTATTTCTCTCCTCTCGACTTGCCTGGTCAAGGTGACATCGACAACGATCGCTCTATCGCTTCGTTCTACTTTTTCCCAAATCAAACCAGACCGCATCGTAGCGTCTTGCTGCCAGGTGCGAATGTTCAAAAGGGCATTCTTGATCCGTACGATAAGGATACAGTCAAGCGAGGAGGTGTACCGGATCGAAGGCAGCAGAATCAGAATGGCAACTTCCACGCCAACCGTCGAGATATTGACGGCGTCGGTGTGAGAAGGCCCGGTCGAGGCGGTTTCAACAACAATTCAGGACCTCCAAGAAACAACATGAATGATCCTTACTCTGGTTACAGTCAGCAACCTCCTCCTCGCTATCCTACTCCTCCGAACCACGGCTATGGAGCGCCTCCTATGCAGCAGTACAACAACGGTTCACAGCGACCTTTCGTTCCACCTGTTCCCATCGTGCCACAATCTCAGCCATACGGAGCAGCGGGTGGATATGCAGGCGGCTATAGCGCAGGCTACAGGCCGCCGGCGCAATATCCTCAAGCGAATGCCTACCCTCAACAGCCAAGTTACGGCAGCTATTCGAATCCTCCTCCAATGCAATATGCTCAACCGCCTCAACAAGCACCTGCGACATCTTCGTATGGTGGGTATGGAAGCTATAGACCACCTCCTCAGCCTCAAGCATGGCAGCAGCCTACTGCTCATCAACAGCAACAAAATGGCAATACAGCTTTCGCTAATGCACAAGCGCTGCTACGATCCATACCGCAGCTCAACAACGGACAGCAACCACCTAATACGTATTATAGGCAGTAGTGATTGGGGGATATTGTAATTGTAGATTTGTTATACTTAGGATTGGAAGAAGCCGGCATTTACAGTAATCAGCTGTCTTCTTACAGTCTTGTCTACTAGTGTCAATGTTTTGTCCTTACCTGTTCGCTTAGTCTGCTCATTTGTTTTGCCGACCGAACACCAGCATACTGCCAACATTTTCCGCCGCTTGTTGCCGAGCATCTGTTACTTATTGAAAGGTTTGTTTGTGCGGATCACTATTAAGACACGCATCTCACTGATTTGCGACAGTACAAAGAACGAAAATGTCATCTACTCAAGGAGTGAGTTGCTTATGCAGTCCATAAAACCTGACAAAGCGCTAATCCGTAGCACTTGCTGTCACAGAAAGTGAGCATACAGCTATGGTAGCGCAGGACTTTGTGCTGACAGCACTCATCAGACTATCACTTGCAAAGCAGCAGTAAGCTTGATCTTGTAAACGCGCTGTGTGGTGTAAGCTGATCTCTGGTCTCTTCACCTTTAGGTCGCATGGGTATGCCAGTCATCATCTTGAGCCTGCTCGTCAGCTAAATGCAGCGATATTCATAACAGGAAGCAGGTAAATACAACAAGAGCAAAGAAGTTCTCGCGCATGTTCTGAACTTTTGAGTTTACTTGGAACAGGCAAACCTCTTTCAATCGAAGACATTGAAGTCGCACCGCCAAAGGAAGGCGAAGTCCGTATCAAGATTGAGTGCGTTGGAGTATCCGAAACACGAATGACAAAGAGCTAAGCACGGGTTGCAGATACACTGGTCTATGTCATACCGATGTTTACACTTTGAGCGGAAGCGAGTGAGTGTGCTTCACAGCGTCGCGTTGCGTTTGTCTCATTCTGTTTGCAGTCCCGAAGGAGCTTTCGTATGTCGCTTTAACGTATATTTACGATCTAGCTGAAGAAGTGCATCTCTCGCAGCCTGTCGTTGTCAGTTTCCTCATCTCTCTGATCATGGCAGCATTGAAAAGAGACCCTCTTTCTTAGCTTGGACAGTAAGTCAGAGCGATTGCAGGTCTGCATTACAAGCTCAGTTGCGCTTCTAGCGAGGGTGGAGGTGTTGTTGAGAGCATTGGAGAAGGCGTCACCGACGTCGCAGTTGGCGACCATGTCATTCCCGTGCGTCTGGTGTTTACCAATCCAATTCTAAGTCCTGACTTTGGTGCACAGCTGTACACTGCTGAATGCAAGGAAGTATGTTGGATGAGCATTGAAGATGATTAGCAACTCATTGAGCGAAAACAGTGCAAATTCTGCAAGAGCGGAAAGACCAACTTGTGCGGCAAAGTGCGAACAACTCAAGCAAGTCTAATTCAAAGGAAGCCTAGCAATAGCTAACGTGTAATTTAGGGACAAGGAAAGATGCCTGATGGTACCAGCCGATTCAAGTGCAAGGGCAAAGGTATGGCTCTTGTCTTCATTGATGATATGCCGCTCAAAGACGGTGCCAGAACTCCTTCACTTCATGGGTTGCTCTACTTTCAGTCAATATACCGTTGTCAGCAAATACTCTGTTGTCAAAATCAATGTTCGTCTTGATATACCACGGTAGAGTGTGAAAGCTGATCTGTCGATTCTTTGCCAACAGGAAAAGGCACCTCTTCAAAAAGCATGCTTACTCGGATGCGGTGTCACCACCGGTTTCGGAGCAGCTACCAAGACCGCCAATGTTCAAGAAGGAGACAATGTCGCAGTTTTCGGTATTGGTTGCGTTGGTTTGGCTGTACTTCAAGGATGCGCTTTCCGCAAATGTGCACGAATCATTGCAGTCGATACTAACGAAGGCAAGAAAGAGTGGGCCATGAAGATGGGAGCAACCGAATTCATTAACCCTGCTAAACTTGGCGAAGGCAAAAACATTACTTCTCATCTGGTCGAAATCACCGATGGTGGTCTAGAACACACTTTGTGCGCTTTCCGTTTTCGCTTACCAGGTTGTAGTGCACTGACAGTAAGTTTTCAGCGATTGCACAGGAAATGTTAACGTTATGCGATCTGCACTTGAAGCTTGCCACAAAGGGTGGGGTGTCAGCACTATCGTACGTTGTTTACTCTCTCTATGTATCTGCTCATCTGAATTGGTCTTCAGATTGGTGTCGCCGCTGCAGGCCAAGAAATTTCCACTAGACCTTTCCAGGTAGAGCAGCTAGCTCTAAGACAGAGTAAAGAAAGACTAATCATTGTTATAGCTTGTTACCGGTCGCAAATGGCAGGGTTCCGCTTTCGGAGGTGTAAAAGGCCGCTCAGAGTAAGTGTTTGCGAACATTCTTCTGCCTGATCTAGACTTATTCCTGGTGCGTATCTAGGATTCCTGGCATGATCGACCTGTACCTAGAGTAAGCCGGAGCCTCAATCCCAATTTGACCGATCTGATAAGGGCCGCAGAGGCAAATTCGAAGTCGATGCCTTTGTAACGTATGTGCATCTTTAAGACATCATGTCGGGAAAGCTGACAGCGTTTTCCAGTCACACTGGCAAGCTAGCAGACATCAACAAGTCTCTTGACACCATGAAAGATGGTTCATGCAGTGAGTTGTTGCGGTTTTGTGTTTGTCTTTGATGATTGACCATTCTTGCACTAGTTCGCTGCGTACTTAGCATGGAATCGTAGAACGGAGCGTATGCATTGCTAGCTATCGCTTTTTGCCATTGCACGATTAAGCCTTGTGACATGTCGAACGCCAGCGGCGCAGCTTTGTGTCCTTTTTCTGCTCGCCCCTTCTTGCGCATGCGCAAAATCACTGCTTGGTCTACTATGTCCTTTATGCCTGTCCTATAGGGTTTGTTCAGCTTGTTCAAGCGACGCAGGGATTTTCTGTCTGACCTGCTTTCATACTCTGTCGGCGATCTGACAGTCCGGTTCCTGACTGTAGAACTGTGCTACTTATATTTTCCTCCTTCTCACGCTGCTTGCAACATTGCAACAATACGCGTGTCAATGTCAGCATTCCTCATGATGGCTGTAGTCGCCGGAATGCATGGCAAGCACTAAGTCAAGCTGTGGGGTGACATCTCTCCTACTTCTATCAATCTCGCTCGGTTTCAGAACATCCGGCGAAGAATTGCATGCGCGAAGGTGAAAGGGATTCACTCACAAGATATTGCATTCACTCTCATGAACAATGACGAGTGCCTTACTTGTTTTGTCCGGTATGGATCCTCATCGCGCTGCCAGTCAATTCATGTGAAGTTCATCTTGCTTCTTTTATGTTCCTCACCTTCGGCGGTAATCAGGCTTCAGACTTGTACCAGCAGCTTGTCGCAACCGCAAAGGACACTTCTGGATTAATCACTATTAGGTAATAATATTAGCAGTATTGCGACTCGGGGTAGTGTAGCTAGGCTGCTATATATTGGGAACTTAAGTGCTGACTAATGTAATTGGCTCTTGATCGGAAACCATATCTTTGACCATATCTTGCGCGCTACACCGTCTTCCTCCATCTGTGCTTGTTTAATGGCCTGACTCTTCTTGCCCTTCAGCAAGCCTCTCTGTGCTACATGATTCGACTGTCTTTGAGTTCTGCACACTCGGCCTCTTCCAGCTTGTTGGTATGTTCTGTTGCCCGTCCTCGTGCTTCGTGCATCCTCTGCTGCCACGTAATACGCATAACGTTTTTGTGAAGATCGCTTCGAGGCTGCATTGCATCATTGCTTTGCCGTTTATTTGCGAGTCCATGTTGATGAACTTGATTTGCAGAAGCGTCCGTTCTGATGCGTGAGGGACAGTCAGCAGACGAGAGGCTTCGTTTAGCCGCGTGAGCGATAACGGCGCGGCTCAATAAACCTTCCTTTTGATACGGTTGTGAATTGTTTCGGATCCCGACCGCCGCTTTTAGGTTGCTTATGCGATTTGCCATGAAGGAGATAATTATGCGGCTCTTCACATACTGCTATATCACATCGACAAGCGCTGCAATACTCTGCCCAGAGTTTCAATGGATACCCCGATAGCGGTTGCCAATTGCGCTTTTAACATCTTTGCTTTGGTTGGGACGGGCTATACATTTCATCAAGCTCAGTCGTATTGGACGAGGTTTCCTCAAGATCCGTGGATACTCAAAGGTCATTCCATTGGACTTTCCAGCTGAACTTGTATTTAAGATGCCTCAATGACAGGCTTTGTGGTCGTAGCTACTGCTATCAATGTTTTTCATGGCGGTTCGGTAGCGGCGGTGGTCGTCACGCGGTATCATCAAGCCTTACTGGGCAATCCAGCCTACTCAGCTTACTACTCAATTGCTGCAATGTTTTGTTTTTGCTCGATAGCGACTATTTCTTTTGTTGTGCAACTGTATTACAGCTATAGAGTGGGTCTCCTTGCTGGAAAGCGGATAAAGTAACTGATTGACGAATATTCAGCTCTATCTTCTCACAAGAAGACGCCTTGTACTGCCAATCATAGTAGCAAGTCTCGCATTTAGTGGCGCTGCTATATTGCTAGGTATGCCTCCTCGATTGTCGCTAGCCAGCTCGCTCATACTTGGAGCATATAGCCTATAGTATCATGCTTCGATTCCTTCCTTCCGGAGAACCGCCTTCCTGGGTGCTGGATGTCTTCACAGTGGGTGTTACTGCGGAAATTATGATAGACGTCATCATAGGTACGCATGGTCTTTGAAAGCGGGATGTTAGGTCAACCTTTCTGCCCAAATAGTGTGTGCAATGCTTTGGACGATACATCGGACAACTACTTCACAAGATAGGAAGACTCCAAAGATAGGACGGTAAGCATTATAATTCGTTACTCTTGACATGAAAGCTAATGTTTTGTCACGTACAGGCTGGTGAAACGGTATGAACCCATCTCCTACCGGAGCTGATCTAAGGCTCACCGATCCAATACAAATAGGGTTCTGCTACTCCTTGTGCGGACAAATGGACTGGTAGCACTACTCGTGATTCTGACGACGTAAGTTATGGTTAGATTTCTAGTACACCTATCGAGCTCGATTGTTCTTCTGCACCAGAATTGTCAATTTACGCTTCAGCAGTTCCTACGAACTTCTTCCTCGCCTAATACCGAGCTGCTATCTCTACACCTTGTTGGTCAATCTAACTTTTAGAGAAGCTTCGCAGAATCCAGATGCGCCAAATCAAGTGATCACGGTGGAATTGCCTAGTAGCTCAATGCAACATAAGAATGGTCGCACTAATCGGTCTTTTGGTGCCGCTCCGATGATTGTCAGCAGGATCAGTTTCGCGGATCAGATTGAGATCACGACAGATAGAGCTGTAAAGGTGGAAGAGGAATACAAGGGCGTAGTGTAGTATGTACAGGCCATGGCAGGCATCATATTGGGGAATCAAGGCATTTGTATCACTCTCAGTATCGACTCGTTTTCGGGAAAGAGGCTCGATCTGAAGGAAGACGAGACAATAAGATGATGGCGCGTACCAAGCAAGCACTAGGCCAAGCTTTGTGGTGACATTTCTCGCTGAGTTTCAATACATCCGATGTCCAATAATTGCATGCGCAAAGGCGAAAGAGATTCGCTCCGACAATATTGCATTCTCTCCCATGACCAATGACAAGGGCCTTATTTGGTTCCCCCCTTATCGTTCCTCTCCGCGCTGTCAACCAGTCATGTGAAGGCCATCTTGCTTCTGTTCTATTCCCTCGGCGCCTGTCAGGCTTCAGGACTTCTGATGGTAGCTTTTGCAAATGTTTTTGACATATGTCACATATGTCAAAGACATTCCTGAGTGTATTACTAGTTGGCAGTATTGTGACTCGTGTATTGCAGGGGGCTGCTATTCGAGTTTGACTAATATTCGTTCTTAGGCTCTGTCTCAAACCATATCTTTCCGTTGGTCTAACCATGGTCCATGTGTTGCTCGTTTCTGCTCCAAGTCTGCTTATCCCTCAGCGACCTCCTCAGTCGTACATAATGCAATTTCTGCGAATTGAATTTCGCATCATGTCCAGCCTTTTAACTTGCTGGAATAGGTTCTTGCTTGCCATGCTTGCGACTCTGCCGTCATAACGTGCACCTGCCCTTCTGACGATGATTGCTTTGGTGCTGAGCTGTATTAATGCCTTTTGGAGTGCGAAAAGATTAGAGTGATGTTGGTTCACAGAACTGCCCATTTTCTTACACAAAGTGTGCAGGCTCAGCAGTACAGACAAGAGTCTCCGACTGTCTCCCGCTGGGCGCGATCGGGATCGGCGTGGCTCGAATTAGCTTTACAAACCTTCCTTTTGTTGCGGTTGTGCGCAATGTTATGATTCAATGTTATGTATGTATTTCCGGATGCTTTTAGGTTTACTATGCGACTTGCTATGGAGCAGATGACTATGCTGCTCTTCACATACTGTCATATCACAATACACTGCCCAGACTCTCGATGGATATACCGATAACAATAGCCAATTGCGCTTTCAACATCTTTGCATTGGTTGGGACGGGCTATACATTTCATCAAGCTCAGTCGTATTGGACGAGGTTTCCTCAAGATCCGTGGATACTCAAAGGTCATTCCATTGGACTTTCCAGCTGAACTTGTATTTAAGATGCCTCAATGACAGGCTTTGTGGTCGTAGCTACTGCCATCAATGTTTTTCATGGCGGTTCGGTAGCTGCGGTCATCATTACGCGGTATCATCAAGCTTTACTGGGCAATCCGACGTACTCAGCCTCCTACTCACTTGCTGCAATGTTCTGCTTTTGCTCAATAGCGACTATTGCTTTCGTCGTGCAATTATATTACAGCCATAGAGTGAGTTGCCTAGTTGAGAAGCGGACAGAGTGGCTGGCTGACAAATCTTTAGCTCTATCTTCTAACACGAAGACGCCTTGTGCTGCCAGTCATAGTTGCAAGTCTCGCATTTGTCGGCGTTGTTATATTCCTCGGTATGCCTCGTCGATTGTCCGTACCCAGCTGGCTCATTCTTCGAGCGTATAGTCTATAGCATTATGCTTCGTTTCGTTCCGCCCGGACAACCGCCAAGGTGGGTGCTGGACGTCTTCACAGTAGGCATAGTGGTGCAGGTAGCCATTGATGTGATAATCGGTAAGCTTTCGCGGCAGGGCTTGATAGCGGGCTGATGAAGCTTTCTGCTCAAACAGTTTGCGCTATGCTTTGGACAATACACCAAACAACTACTTCACAAGATAGAAAGACTCCAAAGATAGGACGGTAGGGTTATAATCCTGTACTTCTGACATCAAAGCTCATGCTTCTGCCGCATAAAGGCTGGTGAAGCGGTATGTACCCATCTCATACGGTAGCCGATCAAGGCTTGTCATTTCAATCCAAACAGGCTTCTGCTACTCCTCGTGCGGACGAACGGACTGGTAGCACTACTTGTGATTCTGACGACGTAAGTTTCGCCTTCATCTCTCCCACACCTATTAAGCTCGATGGTCTTTTTGCACCAGAATTATCTACCTACGCTTCAGAAGCTCCTACGAACTTATTCCTCGCCTGTTGCCAAGTTGCTATCTCTACACTTTACTGGTCAACCTGACTTTCAGGGAAGCTTCGCAGAATCCAGATGCGCCAAGACGAGTGATCACCGTAGATTTGCCTGGCAGCTCCCTGCAGCATAAGAACGGTCGTTCTAATCAATCCTCTGGGGCGACTCCCATGATTGTCAGCAGGATCAGTTTCGTGGATCAGATTGAGATCACGACAGATAGAGCTGTAAAGGTGGAAGAGGAATACAAGGGCGTAGTGTAGTATGTACAGGCCATGACAGGCATCATATTGGGGAATCAAGGCATTTGTATCACTCTCAGTATCGACTCTTTGACGGGAAAGAGGCTCGATCTGAAGGAAGACAAGACAATAAGATGATGGCGCGTACCAAACAATACCTGATGTAAAAGCTCTCGAGAAGAGTTGAGTTCATGAATGATCTGGTACGCAATGCCATAGTGCATTTGTTGAGCAGTAAAGAGGAGGAAAGCATCTTTGTAAAGCTGGAACAAAAGTTGACATTGCAGATAAGTCTTCCTTAGCCCCAATGGGCAGGCAACCGTACATTAAACATTGACGATACATGAACAATCATCGACGATACATGGTCGCGCATCAATAAGAAGCTTCGAGATGATCCCTGGAGATCGTTGAATTGCTTTTGTATCGATTTGGCACACGCGAAGCTGTACAATCTTCAAGGGAGGGAACTTGACCAATCCTCGTCAACAACATATAGCAAGTATGTATTCGAGAGGAGAACGATCGGAGCAGAAGAGGAGCAAAGAGCTTCGCTGCCCCGATGAGAGCGAATCAAGGTGATGATCGTGGGACAGCACGCTTCAGATGCTCTTATCTTGCGATGCACATGTACCATCTAGTCTTTTGTATTGTTGAAGCGATATGAGAGCAAGCTCACCTCGATCAGATAGGTTCTTATACGAGGAGGTCGCGATAGCAAGGATTCTCACAGATCGCTGCCCCAAGCTGCTGCTTTGTTATCAATTGACCAGAAAGAGGCTCGATCTAATAGATGGGAGATGAGTCCAAGTTCCGAGAAGTCTTGACGTCCGACTGACCTCTTGACCTTTTGCGAACATCGTGTTAAGCAAACGTGATAACCAACTACACCATCCGGCCGATGCACAGGCGATTTTGAGTGTGCAATCCATTGGATATACCATGTTGTTGTAGAGCGCGCTCGGCGTTTATCCGGAAGTACGAAATGAACCAGGAATGGGTGCGCCGATAGGGCGTGGTGATTGGCGCGGGGCGAGGGGTTACTCTTGTACCGTAGTTGTCGGCTATAGCTGACTGCGAAGCCAATCGATAACCTCGTTCATCGTTCATCGGCCTTTGCCTGAAATCGCATAGATCGCCTGATCATTGGCTTCTCTAAGGTCCCGCGATCCGGTAAAGTGAATGTCCTATGTCACAGCAATACACTCAGGGTGAGCTTTGAAAGGGCACAGCAGGACGTACCGCATGGCATGCTACGAGAAAAGCGCAAGATCGCTCCAGACCAGACCTCCCAAACAATTCTTCATACCACAGCTCATGAGACGGGCCGAGTTCACTACTGATCTAGTATATAAGTCATGGTGTAGTTACCGAGGAGTAGAAAGGGAGAAAGCGTCTTTGTAAAGTCGTAACATAATTTGACAATACAAACAAGACTTCCTTAGTTTCGTCGGGCTGACAAGCATACAGTGCAAGTCGACGATACATGGTTGAGCATCATTATGAGCATCAGCGTGACTTTTGGAAATGGTTGGGTTGCTTTTGTATCGATTTAACGCATGCGAAGCTGTACAGTCTTCGAGATAGGCGACTCGCCAAATCGTCGTCAATCACATCTCGCGAATTACGATTTCGGCAGGAACACGGTAGGAGCAGAAGAGGAGGAAAGGGCTTCGCTAACATCCCGAAAGTGAATAGAGACTATGACCATGAGACAGTATGCTTCACTATGCTCTTGGCTCGCAGCGCAGTTCTTGTCTTGTTGCGTTGTTGAGCGAGACGGGAGCAAGTTCTCAATCGGACAGTCCTGCAGAATTAATGCCAGCCAGCACACTATGCTGTTAAATCACATTCTTCAAGCTGGTCCACTTCAACGCGCAATATTCGAGAAGAAGAAGCGGGCATCTAGGAGGCAGCATGAAGCGATACAGCTGTACGAGCGCCGGAAGCTCAAAGCGATGACTTTTCGTCCGCATCATTGCATAGCACTGCGCTTGAAGCATATCTGCATTTGTGCATTCACAATCTGACGTAGAGGAACAGCGTAAGGTCGCCAACAGCACATTCCTTGCAAAGACATGGGAGTTCGAGAGAGAGAGAGGCAAAGGTGTCTAGACTGTCTTGTGATCGCATGCTTGACCCACAACAAGCATGTTTCCGTGTTTACGAGTAGTACCAACGCCGCTGCTATCTGTTCGAGTGATTAGTCGCTCAGCTCATCAATGGGCTAAGAAGAAGAAACCCAAACATCATGTTCAAGCTGGAGCACCGAAATCTTCTCAGCCTGCGTCTCCTGCATCAAAGCCTTCTCCTGCAGCTACACCAAGTATCTCAACTCTGTCTGATTCTTTTCCAACCCATGCTATTGTGGTTTATGAAGCTGAAGTGCAATCCAACCCATTCTTACGGATACTCTTCTGTGTGTCCTCATTCTCGCTTGTACATTCACAAATGGATTTCTCATGATGTGAATCGAAGAAGCTGTCGTCGCCCTTCCTGTACTGTATGTTCTGATACATGCTCCTGCAATGCTCAGCTCAAGTCGCTTGGACGCAGGCTGAATCTAGCCTACAACATGTGAGATAATTGCGTCATTGTGCTCTCGATGTGCTGATGGTTGTGTAGGGGACAGTTGGGCTGGATAGAAGAACAGAACAAGAAGACTGCTGATGCTGGCCGTGAGTTATCCGCGCACTCGCTAGACATACTGTCAGCTAAACTCGATTAAAAGCTATCAACCCTGCTATACATCTTGGTCTTGCATTGACCTTAGGCGGCGCAGCAATCACATTTCCTTGTCGTAAGTGATATTGTCGCTTTTATCGTAAACATTCGCTGACATCGCCTCAGTGATCACCGTACAAGGCCTGAATCTAATCACAAGAATAGTCTTGACTCCCGCACCGGCCAGAGCACAAATCAAAGATCCTTTCTTGAGAAGAGCTACGCAAATCATGCAAAGTCCACACGAAGTGCAGCTTTATCATTCTCTATCGTCTATTCCTTTCTTGCGGAAACCAAAGACAATACAGTTCTCGCAATTGCGGTTGAGGAATCCAGTCAGTAAATCGTTCGCGTACGATGCTCTAAACTAAGTGATCTTTGATTATAGATTAGCCTAGAACCTAAGCCTTGGCTACCAACGCACGATTCAAGTAAGAAAACAGGCGTGTTAGCGACCAATGCTTTCATCGAGATTAGAAACGCTTCATGGTTATTGTGAGTTTTTCGCGCTACCTCAATTTACATCAGCCAATGCGAGATTTGATGTATAAAACAGTCGAAGGAAGGTAATTAGCCGAAGTCCTTTCATCTTCAAAGAAGAGTTTGAGGCTGCATTAGCTGGTAACTTGCGAGGAGGGCGAATTTAGTTGTAGCACTTACTTTGTTATTTTCCGCATTGCATATGAGCACAATGTAGCTATATCGTATTGGCTGCGTCAAGTATCAGACATGACTGTGATCACAAACATTTCGACTCATACGCATTCGAGAATTGCATTATGTTGTCTTCTTCTCACGACGAACCAATTATACCTTGCTGATCTCCTTCTTGGCTGGTGCGAGCAGCCAAGGATACCCCATCTAGCAGGTCTATTCCCCTTCCTCTGGTTGATAATCTGTTGTGCTTTTTTTTGGCGATCAAGTCATGAAGGAAACAGTCAGAAACGATGCGCCTCAACAGGTGCGGTCGGTATATGGTCTGAAGGAAACAATCTGAACAGGTTAGAGCAGGTCCGACATATTCAATTCGGTGTTCTGTCACCTCATGAAATTGCTGGCATGTCCCAATTCGAATCTGTGCAATCTCAAGTTTGTGCTGTTGCTAGTGCGAGAGATTGTGCGGTGCAGCTGATACTGTGGATAGCTGTATGCTGCTACGCCTACAACGAGAGAAACTGTCGAGAATGGTGTACTGGATCGTCGACTAGTCAGTCATTTAGTCCACTCAATTAGACGGAGCAGACGCTCATGAAAGGCAATGTATGAAATAGGGCACTTCGGATAAATCCAAACCTTGCTCAACATGTGGATTGAAAATGGCAGAATGCGTTGGTCACTTTTCGTACATCAAGCTCGTGGTTCCTGTTTTCCATATTGGTTACTTCAAACATACCATCATGATGTTGCAAGATATCTGTAAAACTTGTTCAGCTGTAATGATGTCTGTCGAAGACAAGAGGAAATACTTGATCTTGTTTCGAAAACCTGGATTAGAGAATATGCGAAGACAGAAACTAGCTAAAGACGTCAACAAGTTATGTAGAAAAACGGTTGAATGTCCTTATTGTGGTGAAATCAATGGAGCAGTCAAGAAAGTTGGTGGAATGAAAATCATTCATGAGAAATGGAGAGCCAAAAGAGTGGCAGAAGATCGTTTGCGATTCGAAGCTTCTTTTGCTCATGCTTTGCAAGATTCGAAAGATCTCAAACAACACATGTCTAAAGCTCAAGAAGATCTCAATCCGCTAAAAGTTTTAAGTCTCTTCAGCAAGATTACTTCCACAGATTGTGAACTTCTTGGGCTGGATCCAGAAGTTGGTAGACCGGAAGAGTTTCTTTGGCAATTCGTACCTGTTCCGCCTGTCTGTATAAGGCCCTCTGTCTCGCAAGAAGCAGCAACGTCAGTATTTGCAAAACGTGCACCATTGTGTGCTTAGCGCTTGCTTGAATATCTGACAGGAATGAAGACGATCTAACTGTCAAGCTGACTGAAATCATTCTCACCAATAACATGGTCAAAGCTTCTCTAGCAAAAGGCACAGATATGGGCACCCTAATGGTGCATTTGCTTAGGATTCGCTCCATATTTTGCTTATTGTAGGCAAACAGGAACGATGGGACTTCTTACAGCTCACCGTAGCGATGTATATCACATCCGAACTTCCTTCAGCTATGCTTGCGGCAAATCCTGTGCGTTGCCGTTGCACCTAAAACCCAGCTTCTCTAGCTGACTGATGAGATATAGTCACTGAAACCTATCCGAGCGCTTTGTCAACGTTTGAAGGGAAAGCAAGGTCGTTTCCGAGGTAATTTATCTGGTAAACGTGTCGATTTCTCTGGTCGAACGGTCATCAGTCCTGATCCAAACTTGCGTATCGATGAGGTGCGTGCTGGAATTACTGAACGCAGATGAGAGCGTGGTTTCATGACAGTCGAATAGGTTGCGGTTCCGGAAAGAGTGGCCAAAATCTTGACCTATCCTGAAAGAGTGACAACGCACAATTTGGCTCGGTTACGCGCTGCAGTCTTGAATGGCTGCGATGTCTGGCCTGGTGCGAATTACGTGGTCAACCAAGGCGCTGCGTCGTTCAAACGATTTCTCAAGTTTGGTAACAAGGAGAATACGGCCGCTTCATTACGATTGGGCGATGTTGTCGAAAGACACTTGATCGATGGCGAGTGAGCGACTTGCTTCGGTTATGTGTTGAATGTGCTGAAGGTAGATAGTGTTGTGCTTTTCAACCGTCAACCGAGTTTGCACAAGCTTTCTATTATGTCACATCGAGTCAAAGTGAGACCTTGGCGAACATTTCGTTTCAACGAGTTTGTATGCAATCCGTAAGTAGAAGACATGGTGTCCTCTGTGTGGTTGATTGAAGTCTTCTCCTTCCAGCTACAACGCCGATTTTGATGGTGACGAAATGAACTTACGTGAGTGTGCATATATTTCAAGTTCGTCTGGCTGAATTGTGGGCTTTACAGATGTACCGCAAACGGAGGAATCGAGAGCGGAAGCTCTACAACTCATGATCACGAAACAGAATCTAGTTACTCCCCGTAATGGAGAACCTATTATCGCAGCTAATCAAGATTTCATTACTGGTTCTTTCCTTTTGACCAAGAAAGACAATTTCTATACCAAGCAGCAATTCTGTCAGATTCTCTGCTACCTTGGAGACGCGAATATTCATTTCGATATACCTCCTCCTGTTATCATCAAACCTAGGATGCTCTGGACAGGCAAACAAGTCTTTGGGCTTCTCATGCGGCCTAACAAGAAATCCAATATCCTTGTCAACTTCGAAGCTAAATGTCGAACATCAGGCAAAGTCCCGCCTGGTATGCCACTGGATTTCTCCGACAACGATTCCTACCTTGTTGTTCAAAATAGTGAAGTCATGTGTGGTGCAATGGACAAGAGTACTATCGGTGATGGAAAGAAGAATTCGCTCTACAATGTTCTTCTTCGTGACTATGGTGCAGACGCCGCGGCACATGCTATGAACCAGACTGCCAAACTTTGTGCTCGTTGGTTGGCTAATTACGGGTTCTCCATCGGTATTGGGGATGTCACGCCTGGCAAAAAGCTGAAAGAAGATAAAGAAGAACTCGTTCGCTTGGCTTATGCTACCTCTAAAGATTTGATTGTCAAGTCAAAAGAAGGCAAACTGACAAATCAACCTGGTTGTGATGCTCAGCAAACCTTGGAAGCAGTTATTTCTGGTGTTTTATCCAAAGTTCGAACGGAAGTCGGTGAAATTTGCATGACGGAACTGAGTAGACATAATGCTCCCTTGCTCATGGCTACCTGCGGTTCCAAGGGTCAGTTCGGCAAATATCTCTCACTCAAGTGATACTGACAATTTGTCCAGGTTCCAAGATCAATGTGTCTCAGATGGTTGCTTGTGTAGGTCAGCAAATTATCAGCGGCAAACGTGTTCCCGATGGCTTTCAAGAACGGTCTCTCCCGCATTATCCCAAGAATGCCAAAGATGCGCCATCAAAGGGCTTCGTCGCCAATAGTTTCTACACCGGCTTGAGTCCTTCCGAGTTCCTTTTCCATGCTTGTTCTGGTCGTGAAGGTTTGGTCGATACTGCCGTCAAGACTGCCGAGACAGGCTATATGCAACGTCGGCTGATGAAGGTACAATGAGTCTTGTGTCAAGTAATTTGTGCTGATTATGGTCTTAGGCTATGGAAGATCTGTCTGTGCGCTACGACACGACAGTGCGCAATTCAACCAATGGTATTGTGCAATTCACATTTGGTGACGATGGCTTGGATCCTGCTGTGCTTGAAGATGAAACAACACCTGTAGATTTCAATCGAACGTGGAAACACATCAGAGTATGATTATCCTGAATGTTTCACCGGGAATTTACGCTGATCTGGCGAATAGGCTATCACCCCTTGCAGCAAGAAAGAAAGAGGTCTTTTCCCTTACCAGATTACCGATATTGCGGTCGACTATACACAGAGACCCGAATTCGCCCCATGTTCTACTGACTTTATCAACACTGTGATCGAGTTTCTGCAAGAGAAGGTGGTCAAACCTGCATCCGCCTATCGCGAGGCCTATGGCATGATTGGTGCTCAATTTGGCAGCCCTGATTGGGATGATGAAACAGATCTTTCTGCTGGCGCTTCAAGTGAGGTTACTTAATACCGGGTATGGTCAATCGCTAATGCTGTGGTCTCACAGAGGCTCAAGTTGCTATCGTCGATAACAAGACCAAAGTATCGAAACAGCAGCTTATAGCCTTCCTCAAGCTCTGTTTGCATAAGTACAAAAGAGCTGTCGTTGAACCTGGTCTCGCTGTTGGAGCGGTTGGAGCACAATCTATCGGTGAACCTGGAACACAAATGACGCTCAAGACTTTCCATTTTGCTGGTGTCGCTTCAATGAGTATCACGCTCGGTGTGCCTCGTATCAAAGAGATCATCAATGCTTCGAAGAATATCAGTACTCCAGTCATCACTGCCCAGCTGACAGGCAAGAATCGCGAGACAGAACAAGCTGCGAGAACTATCAAGGGTCGAATCGAAAAGACCTACCTACGAGATGTGAGCTCTCATTTAACCTGTATACTACTTTGGACTGATCGCCTAATCAGATTGCTTCCGTCATCGCCCCCTCCTTCAGCGACAGGCAAATGTACATCTCCGTGAAGATCGACATGAAAGCTGTCAAGGCATTGCAGCTCGATTTGGATTTAGAACAGATTCAGAGAGCTATTGCTCGAGCGCCAAAGCTCAAAATTCATGTAAGACTGAATGTATTTGGCGTAATATTGGCTAAACCCAAGTGTAGGAAATCCACACTGTAAGAAGCAAGAACCGACTGAAGGTGTTCGCGCCGCCAGTAGACGAAAAAGCGAAAGCCAAGTATGCAAGCAAATGGCAAGGTGTAACCGATTACTCCATAATGATGGACCTTTATCGCGTTTTGCCAAATATAGTCATTCGAGTGAGCCAACCGTTCCTGTGTAATGAAATTCCGCTGATTCTGGCTGATATAGGGTATTACACAATGTACACGTGCCGTCATTTCGCAAAACAAAAAAGGCGAACAAGAACTTTTGGTAGAAGGAGAAGGTTTACAACGTGTCATGACTACCGAAGGTGAATATGATTGACTTCACTATCAAGCATTGCTCACATATGTGTAGGCGTTGATGGCCTTCATACGAAGTCTAATCATATCATGGAAGTTGAAAAAGTGCTTGGAATTGAAGCAGCTCGTTTGACAATTATGAATGAGATCGGCCACACTATGGGTTCGCATGGTCTTACTGTCGATCCTCGTCATTTGGCCCTACTGGCTGACACAATGTGCATCAAGGTTAGAATCGTTAACCTTGCGAGATGTTTCGGGTCTCATGCGTGTTGGCAGGGTGAAGTCCTTGGTATCACTCGATTCGGTATCGCCAAGATGAAGGATTCAGGTAAGTCTTATCATTAAACTCTGGAGCTTGTCTCACAAGCCTCCTCAGTCCTCATGTTGGCATCTTTCGAAAAGACGACCGATCATTTATTCGAGGGAGCTTTCTACAGCAAGCGAGACTCCATCCAAGGTGTTTCCGAATGTATCATTCTCGGCAATCCAGCAAACGCCATTGGTACTTCTTTGTAGGTTGTCTTCTCGGTCTCGATAGAACTGAACTAATTCGTATTATGCAGACCCTCTCTGATTAGCGGGAAAGTGAAATTGGCACCCCGAAAAAGTCTTCTGTTTGAAGAGAATGCGTAAGAGTTCTGTTTTGTATTTTTGGGTTTGCATTTTTTCCTTGCACTTGTACAATTGATGGTCATTTACACTCATATGCATTTTTACATTGAATCATGATTGGTTATCTTTCTATGAAGGAAATCCTCTAGGAGGTCTAGGTGGGAGAGAAGCTGCTTGCTTTCTTGCTTGTTGTGCTTTGTACTGGTCTACTTGCTGAAATCAAGGGAAGATCAGCATTTGGAGATTCCAGATGATTGATGGCTGACTATTTGAAAGATCTCCCGATGCAAAGCATACTTAGCTTTACGTGAAGGATTAGAAACCGGGGGAGATGACACTGGCGATTCCGCTTTGACAGCTTTCGGATCGTCCTTCTTTGGCTCGTCTGTCTTCTTCTTGTCCTTCTTCTCCTGCCATTCCTTTACGACCTTATCGATACTTTTAGCGGCATAAGACGCCTAGGAAAGAAGGAAGAACATGAAAGTAACGGCTCACTCGTCTTTTGAAGGTTTAGGTAAAGAATCGAGTTCGGGCTCAGGAATCAGAGTAGCAAAACCGCGATCAGAAAGATGACCCTCGCAGCAGTAGAGAAAAGAAGAAACGTCTATTGTCGCTAGACAGATTTTGGTAGCTTTCCCACCTGGATCAATCCATTTTCATCAGCCGACATACAGCAGAAGCTTTGCAGTCAATATGAGAGCGCACACATTGAGCAGGTCTTGTCCGTCCTATTGACCTTAGAATGAGTATTTCGCATTCGAAATATGCAAAGGCTTGTCCACAAACGCTACTTCTCGTCTAAAGAACTCATTTCTGAAGGGCACGCCCGACATTCTCTTCGCTATCGCCTACTGGCTTCTTCTCTTGCTTCTTGTTGTCGCGGTTTTGATAGAGAGGGCACGTCGCTGCGCGATCATTTGAGAAGTTCCTTCCTGGCTTCAGCCAATCACAAGCTCTCCTCGAAAGGTGTTCAAGAGAGATATGGGTGGAAGCTCCTTCTCTGACAACAGGATGCAGCCAATCAAGCATATGTTCATCTTTGTGAGTTGTAGTATGCATGTTTTCATTGGCCATGCTCAATGCAGAATGCAGGGCGACAGTTATTCTTCAATTGGTTACGATGCTCGCTACAGTCCGCTTCCCAATAAGGATAAACGTCTCGGCGTTGACTGGCCAGGCAAGTATCTATCTGTTTGACATGAGCAATATTTAGCTAATCCCCAATGCAGGTGCCTGTTTTACAGAAGGGATGGCCTGGCATCTGCCTGACAATGTTGATTGTCCAAATTGGGTTGGGCATCTGATCAAGGGCCCAGGAAAAGCTTTCAGCGAGGAGCTGTTGATCTTTGATTATGCCGTGGGAGGAAGTACAAGAGAAGCTCTTTGGCCCCAAATAGACATTGGTTTCATTGCTAGTGATCTTGCTCGCTTCAAGGGCTGGACTGCTCAAGATTCCCTCTTTGGTAAATATCTGCTTCTGCTAGTTGGAATGTGCTAATTCATTTTGCAGTCGTCTTCTGCGGGGTCAATGACAACGCTTTTACAGGAAGCGAAGAAGAATCAGCCAAAGCTGCCGAATCCCTCATTCATCAACTAGAGAAGCTTTACTCTCAAGGAGCTAGGCGGTTCTTGCTATTCGACTGTCCTCCTCGGATGCGGATCGAGAACGCACCAGATCATTATCAAGCTCTTCAATCGAGAGTCAAACGTTGGAACGCAAATTTACCGAATATTGCTAAAGTTCATTCCGATTGTCAGCAAACGATTATGCCAACTTATGACACTTTCTTGCACGTCTATGATCATCCTGAGCAATATGGGTTCACAAAGGAGGATGTTCTGGCGGGTAAAGGAGCAGTGAGTCTCTTCCCAACAGCACTGTGGATCCCGTTGAAAGAAATGGCTCTTTTTAGATGTGGTGCGACGGTCTGCATCCTACCAGCAAGATGCACAAAGTCATTGCGGAAGCTGTGAACAAATGCCTAGAGTGAAATGATATGATTGCATGCTGTACAAGTGGAACCCAAAATTTCTTACAAGTACGAGTGTTGATGTGTATATCATGTTATTATAAATGTTAGATTCCATGCATTTAGTCAGTGGTGGATGTGACAACTCGCTTGCCGTTCCAAGTGCTTCCAGATGCTCTAACATCGTCGAAGAGAGTCTGCAGCAGCAGCCTCAAAGCAACAAGGCCGAATCTATTCGACATGTTCAGATTATATCGGTGCACCAGGAAGAGAAACAGAACATACGACTTAGCTCCCCATTTTTCTTCCTCTTGAAGATGATGCTGGGATAAATTCCATGCCGTGAACAAACGACCAACTTTGTCTTTCGGTGAAACATTGCTGATCAGGTTCACTTCGAGTGACTGAACTAGATCGGCTGATTGGAGATTCATCTGCAATTAAAGCGTAAGGCGAGAATTGCCAGACTATAAATGAAGCCTTACCGTTTGCATCTGATTTACCCTCTTCCTGTGTTGGGCTGTAGACAGCAAGATGGTCCCAGTACAGATCTCGGCCTCAGTCAGATGATAGCCTGGTTGCCGGCTCAGCGAATTGACAAGAGCGATTTGGCGCAGGTCTATGGCAAAGTTGACTGGATCGACATATGAATCAGCCAAAGCAGAGCACCACTGACACAAACTGACCTAGTAGCTCGGAGCAGAACTTCAGTGTAGCTTGCTCTACCTCAAAGGAGCCTCGGACAGCCAAGACCAGATCCCAAATGCGAAGAGCAAACGGAGAGTGTTTCAATAGATTCAGCGATGCGAGATCTTCCATCGCGCCAGGCAGATTTGGTGCCATTCTGCGAGGTGTTTTGTCTTCTGGTACATGACTTTCGATATCAACGTTGCGGAAAAGTTGTCCAACTTGGTCATGAAACTCAGCACTAGACCATTGCGAACAAAAATCATTGACGAACGAGCTCTCTTGCTTTCGTAGAATAGCGCTGGGTCTGCGCTTCCAACACTTATTTCAGGCATCATCTGTTCTCTGGTTGAGCGAACGAAAGACTTTACGCTTCAAGCGAACTTACGAAATCTGGCTTGAGTGGAACCAAAGGCCTAGGAATATCTTCCTTCTGGACAGGTTTGCCGGTCTTTGGGACTGTATGTGCCTTGAGATATTGCATAAGGATGTACGAAAACGCTTACAGTCGACAGCAAGTGAATGAATCCGAGCAAGTTCCAGCGCCTTGAAGTGAGCTGAGCCATACTCAGTCTGGTCAGATATTAGAAGATGTTGATGAGCGATGAGTCCAAGACGGTCGTGCTCGAAGAAGCCGATGATAGACTCGATCAAATCATCCGTCTCGCAAGGATGAGGTAGCCGATAATCTTCGCCATTAGTCGCGTACTCAGACGGCTGGGTGTCTAAAGAGGGTAGCAGATCTTGTTGCTCGATTATTTGATACAGATCACCTGCAGTGGGAGTCCATATCAGAGTGCGATCAATGATCCAAAAGCAAGAAATCTCACCGTCCAGATCACCTCCACCTAAACAATTGGACAAAGGTCTTTCCCCGCGCACCGACATGACAACAACATTGGTCAAATTCATCAATTCCTCTTTGCCAGGAGGTGGTCGACCAATAGCGTGCACAAGCTGAACATCCCCTGGGTGGATTGTAGGAGGTCGAGAGATCATAACTTTGCCTTCTAGACATCGTGGTTCACCGCCATTCTTTGATGCTTGACAACAGAAGATTTCTCCCGCTTTCAGAAAATTCCACTCATCTGAGACACCGACTGCAGTGAGACCACCGGGTACCAGAATCCGAGCCTTTTGCTTGATCAAGCGCAGAATGTGACTGAGCACGCAATAGATGACCTCTTGCATGAACAGCCCGAAACTCCCTGCATCCTCGAACAGTCTAGCAGGATCGTCGTTTAAGTTGTGCAACGTTCGGATTAAAGGTAAGACCTTGGAAATCTTGAAAGAGAGTCCAAGCATATTCTGTTCGATGACTCTGGAAGCGCGAGCCAAAGATGACTTTATTTTGACCACATCGTGAAGCGATGCATTCTGAAGATCCAGGAAACTTTCGACATCGACGCCTCGATCCTCTGTAGCTTATTCATCAGTAGACCTCGTACAGCTTGTATACAAATACTGACCCAATGTTTTGATCAATGGCCGACTTAGGTACATTGGGCTATTGCGATCATAAGGAGGCGCTCTGGTAGATAGCAGTCTAAGCTTACCCAGGTCTGTGCTGATCGAAAGCAGACGAGCAGATTTCCAATTCTAGAGGATCATCACCGCCGTCGAATTTATGTTGACTCGGTCGCAAGTGACTTATTCATATATCAGCTCACAATTCTGCGGTAAGGAAACGAGACAGAACTAACACCAGCTCGCCCTTCAGGTAAGGATCCAATACCAGAACGCCTTTGAACCCGCCTAAACGGAATTGAACAGCAGACGGCATATCATCTTCCAAAGCTTCCGTTCGGTTCTTCAACATCGCCCATACACGAAGCATTAATGCACGAGAGATTCTGCCGCAGCCGTCTCTGCATAATAATGTGTATCAGGACAGCGCGACCGAAACACAGAGAAGATAAGTACGTGAAGTTGTAGCCATTTGCGTTGAGCCGATCTCCGTATTGCTTGCCAAAGTCAGTGTTGTCGTTCGTACCAAGAACGATTTGATCTTTGGTCAAGGTAATGGAAGGATCTGTAGCCGTGAAAGCCTGAGCAATACGTGCACCAAGACGACTGAAGAAGGATCTTCAGTCAGAAGGGCAAAGATGGCTTCTTCAGCACACTGACCTAGGCGAATATTGAACCTTTTCGAAAGAACCCAGAGCAGCTCGAATAGCTTCTGCGTTGATAGTTTTCCCATCAGGCATCTCAAAAGGTGTAACAAACCAGAGAGAGCGAGACTTTAGAGCAGATTGAGAATAGCCGAGGAACTGTTGAAGTATACTCAATTTGGAATATCTAAAGGAGAAAGCACTCACCTCCCATTTTCGAGCACCCAGCCAGAATCCATCTTTTAGAATAGTACGGACCGAGGTTTCCAAGAAACTTCGGAAATCGACTTCGAGCGGGAAACGATATTCAAGCTGATCTTCGTCCAAGAAAGAAACGCGAACGAAGCAGTCAGTCTTTCCGTACTTTCGCAGCACTCTATTCGTCGTATCAGGGCTGGAATAAAATACTGCATCAGTTCAGCCGCAGTGGTGCATATAGATAGACTTACTATGGACCTTCTAAGAACATGCCTGTGGGTGTCATAACGACATGGTAGCAAGGTATAAGTCGATCAGGTCGATTTGCGGATTTCAGGGACCGAGAAGAACGGTCCAATCGCGATTTAGCACTCTTGAGCAGTTCTTTTCAATCTGTTGGAGCAGCAGTCCAAGGCTTTTCTCTGTAGCCCATGATCTGTAGATCTTGACCAATATGATTCAAGCATGCAGCAGCAAGCGGAGCTCCATGCTTTTTAACCATGATATCAAGGGTTGGCTTCATACTAAGGATTTCAGCTGGAGTAAGAACCAAATTCCGAAAGAGTTTTTCCAGCTGGAAAGCTAGAGCAATAGAGTTTGGCACTGGTAAGAGCTGTTGCAGCCAAACAGTCAAGAGCTTGCGGGGATCATTCTTGCCTGTATTTCGGTACAGCTTATCCTGAACAATTTGGACTTCAGGATGGAAAACAGAATGTGGTAGACCAATGATGTTGCCGCGTTTGTCGACTGTACAAAGAGTCGTCAACAAATACGCGAACAGGTACTAAAGTGACTCACAGTCGTGCAGATCAGCTCCAGTCTTAAAGTTGACACAAATGTGACGCATGGTGAAAGGAGCCGTTGTCTTGTGCTTGTCATCGAAAGCAGGTGCTCGAAGCCGTTCCTTCCTCTCCACGCCTTCCAGGCTGTGATGCGGTCTGATTTCAATCGAAGGATTCGTTTCCAAAACCAAGACAATGCTATGATTTCCATCCATAGTCTCACGATCCAATGAAACCATATTCTTTACGCTCAATGCAGAAACTTTCAAGACGTTTTCATGCTCATGATGACCAATTCTAAAGCATTGACCAATTCGATCAAAACAGATCCAACCATCTTCTTGTGCTGCGTTGAAGACGACTTCATGTTCGTTTGAAAACCGATTGTTGTTGCACATTCGACCAAATTGAACCGATCGAATGGGAATAAGCTGAGCAAGTTTCTCATCTTCTCTTCGACGCTTCTGCTTCTCTTTGGGATCTAGCCAATCATTCTTCTGTAAGTGATCGAGAAGACCATCCGTTGGCCAACTCTTGGCTAATCCGATCATCAGCAATTTAAATTGCGAAGGTAAATTCGACTCTTACCTTGACTGAAGTATAGTCTCTGTTGCTGAAGATGCAACGTTGTTCTCTTTGATCCATCTGGAAGAACCATTCAACATTCCCCACACAGCAACAACCTATTCGCTGAAACTTACATAAACCGTAATCAGCTAGCAAACGATGTGCAGCCACTGCAGTCGGTAGTGTTAATATAGCCGTACCGCAATGAGCAGACCATTCTTGTCTATCACCTCCTCGACCTTTGTTAGCGAATAAGAAGACTCTGAAATTCAAGGGTTTGTCTTTCTTCGGGTCGGTAAAAGGTGGACGATGTACTATTTGAAACCCCGCTCACTATCATATTATACCGTTGATCCAGCAAAGAACTTACAAATGCGCTGAAGCATGAAGTTTACTTCTTCTTGGCCTGCACTCATAGGTACGTTTGAGATCTCGCTATACACATCAAGCGGATCAGTTCGGAAAGAATAAGGACGATAATAAGAGAAGAATACTCACATTTCTATCGTCCTTGTAGTCTCATATTTCTTTACGAATTTGACTTTGTTGCCAGACAAAGGTGTGATAGCCAATTCTTCATTTTTGTTAGCTCCAATGATAGGAGGAGCAGTATAAGCATTTGGGAAATGACGATGTAGAGGAGCTTGAGCGGCAGCAGTTACTCGATCTCTTCTAGTATTTGGCTTGTGATCAGGTTTTCCATCAGAATGCCTTGAAGAAAGGACAGATTTGCCTTGACGTGGATAGGCTCTGTTATTGTTTCGTGAGGATTGCGCTTCAGCAACCATAATGGGAAGCGCTCCCAAGCTGCACGGGATTGGTGAAAAAGAAAGTGTTTTATGCAATAACGAAATTTCTAGGCTGCAGTGGAATGCATGCAAACGCGCAAGAAGAGCTCAAGATAGGGTTGACGATGCGGCTGCCAGCATTGTAAGAAGAGTAGACTCAATTACGGTGGTCTATAACAAGTACCCCGCGTCTGTGTAGCGATCGGAACCAATTTGAGCGGAAGCTCGATTGTCAGCAGCCTCTCAGTCGCTATCAGCACGCGAGGTACAACAGAGTTGTAGGATTGTGTAGGATATTATATCGATATGCGTATGATTTGTCGTTTGCATTCCTCCTACTGACAAACCCTTTGACTTGCCCCAATTGCTCCTGCAATCAGCTTAGACTTGGACGTTGAGTAAGAAATGCATATGTTAGTAGTCGCAAGCCAGCCTGCCTAAGTATGAAGGTGGAAGGAAGTAGACTGCTGTCCCCAGACAAAGTCAAATTGTCATGCCTAGAAGAAAAAACATGGCCTGATCCGGTCGCCCATGCTTGAGAGTAGAACCTCTGACTGCAATGGCGTACTTTGCAACATTGAGTAGAAAGATCTGCATTGCACTGTTGCGGGTCAACACATCCATGCAGTCACACAAAAGAGACCAGTGACTGCCAGTGAAGGCAACATCGCCGGATAGACAGAGACAAACGAGTGTAGTAGAACAAGAAGAATATAGAGAAATGCAAGTCAAGCGGATCATTTCTTAGACTTGAGTCCTCTCGAGATTCGCAGTATCGAGACATTTCGGTTACTTCGGGCGGAGGATCTAGCGAACAGGCAGGCATCACACACACATCAGCCTTGTCATCTCAGCACACGCGGACAAGAGCGAGTCGCGGGTGCATTCCAACAGTCTGCACCATTTTTGGGCAACGGCCAACGCAGTCCTTGTTTTTTCCCCTCTTCTTTGCTAAGTCTGACACTATCAGCGTATATCTGCCTGGCCGTGATATCCCGCTCAGTCGCTCGTTTTGTTACATCTTGAGGTTGCACCGTTCCACTTTCAAAAAACCGCCGTACAATCGTCTCGCGCGTCTGATCTGAAGCTCTTCACGCCTCAAATACTACTTCACTCGGATCTCAGAGATCTATAGAACCGTCATGAGCGATTCCGCAGCGACTACAACTACAGCAAGGTACTTTAATTTCAAGATCACTATTTGCAAGCTCTATATTAACGCGCTGTACAGGAGAGGTCGACAAGCTACATCCACAACATCAGACGATGGAGATGCTCTGACATCACCTCCTTCCACAGGCCAGTATTTGCTAGCGATCTCTAAAGTCGCTTGACTGAGAATGGCAATTCTAGGTCTCCTTACATTAACGCCAGCTACTACATCTTCCGTCGCTAATCTTGCTACAGATGGTGGATCATTCACCGCTACTGCACCTCAAGGAACAGTTGGTCAGTTCGCGTCTCGGCGAGTGCTTTTAGCTCGGAGCTGATCGACTATGAAATCTTTACAGGCGTTTGGGGAGCTACAGTAGGAGTAAGCGGCGCGGATAAATTAGCTACGCAACAAGCAGCTGCAGCAACAGCCAATGGTGGAAAATCTTCGTCGCAAGCAAGTACCAGTGGATGGGCATCTTTACCGAACGGAGCTAAATATGGTATATACGGTGGTGCTGCTGCTGTTGGCTTACTCATCATCGTAAGCTCCTTTCCGATCCATTCATTTGTCATTGAATCTAAATTTGGACTAAAAAACACAGGGTCTAATCACTTTTTGCTGTATTCGAAAGAAACGAAGACAAGCGAACACCTCTTTCGTCAAGCGAACTAAATCTTTACGTGAATCTTTCGTTTCTTCACCTACTGGTGCAGGTCCAACAGCAGCACAAGAAGAGAAATACGCTTCTTATGGTGCTGCAGCTTATTCTCAAGATTTGCAATCGGACGTTTCGTCTCATTACCCGCCATCAAGACAACAGCCCAGGGACTATAGCGCTTATGCAGGAGGAGGAGGACGAACAGCCGATTACAGTCAATCTCAACAACAGGCGGCAGCGGCCTTTGAACAACCATATGGTAATCAGCAACAGGGATACGGGCAACAACAAGGAGGCTATTATAGGTAGATTGGAGTACAACGCAAGAATACATGGACATTTAAACCTCTTCTGGCTGGTTTCCAGAAGCGAGCTAGTAATTTTTGGCTATTGTGTTTAGTCCGTTTGGTGTACATAGATCATTCGCATGCAATGCTGGGCATATCCAAAAACAACCGTTGTGAATGCATATAAAGACTAGTCTTCACCATAATACAATGTAGTACAGATACTTTCATAACATGCCCTTCTACCTCAAACTGAGCCTAATTGGGAGGAATTGGTGGAATATCCTGTGATCATTGAGCATCAGTACCAAGTATATTAGATCGATCGGCATGGACTTACGACTTCGCTCTGATCGAGATAGAAAGCTCTGTCGCCATCCTTGTTCTTCTCCCTGTGTTTCAAATCATCAGCTTATCCTATCACTCCCGGTGGAAGAGACTAACAATTGAGTCCATCTGAATGCGAAAGTCAGCATGTTTCGACCTTTTGAACAAGTTAAGCTCACCCATTACCGAGCCAGGCGAGCTTGTTCTTCTGCGATGACATGGAACTCATGTTGTAGTCTTCCCATCTAGGTGATTCTAGAGCTCGAACAGCGTGGAGACAACTTCCAGGCCAAAGACCCATCACTCGACCTTCTTCTTTTCCACCTTTGTACCATGTACGGCACTAATTACATGTTAGTTTGAGTGTTATATACAATTCGAGGAAGAACAAACCTTTTCAGAGTAAACAGTCGTTTCGAAATAGGCGTCAACGTAGTCACTCCAGTCATCACAGATCTCTTTCTTGACTTCGATGGTCTTGACTTGCTCCCTCTGCATCTTCTTTAGGACTTTGATCATATCTGAATAACATTGCTTCAGAAAGAGAGGAGCAGTCAGAACCTGCGAACTCACAATCCACTTGTCGTTCAAAAATGACCAAGAGCGAGCCTGATCCAACACCAGAATTAGGTCCCTATATCAAGCCATGAACACCACTATACAAACATATTGAAAAAAACTGCTAACCGGAATCATGAAGCAATTGGGGAATTCGTCAACAGCCAAAGCAAGATAAGCATTTGGCTGTTCAGCCCATTTCTTCCTGAGATCAACTCCTCCTCGACCAATGAAAGGATAACGAGGCTAGGAGGAAGATAAGGATGAGGAAAGGCTCATCCAGCTCGCAAAGGGAAAGCACCTTGAAAGAGGTATCGAATCCTGTCGCGCATACAATCACATCGTATTCGCGATGCACACCATCTTTATCTTCAATGCCTGTCGCTGTGATCTTCTTGATATGAGTAGTAATGACATCGACTTTCTCTGAAGCAAGAGTTTCCAAATAGTTTGGACCAGGAGTGAGACGTCTGCAAGCGACTGGGAAAGTAGGAATCAGGAAATCGGCAACTTCTTTCTTTTCTGCAAGTTTCTCTTGCATCATAGTCTTGAAAGCTGCTCGAGCTCCCATTTGCATTGGTGAATCTTTAATGGTAGCTTCGTGAACTGAGTTGAGCTCGTTCTCGAGATCGCGGCGATATTGACTGTAGTATGACTTGTCTTGGGAGAATTTAGCGAGCTCTTCCGATGTGAATTGGAAATTGCCGCCCGTTGGATTGCGCTTGACTATCGAAAAAAGGTCATTATGTGACTGAATCACCCAGACTAAAGACCTACCAGCTTCTTCACCTGCAAAAGGTAGAGCAATCCATGTAGGTCCCCGAATATAGGTATCAAGATGAACTGAATCTGGCGCTAATTGAGGAATGATCTGAATAGCTGATGAACCATTGCCAATGACTGCAATCCGTTTGCCTTTGAGGTCCGAGACGGGATTCTGCCAATGAGCTGAATGTTCCTTGATGCCCTTGAAATCGTGAATGCCTTCAATATCAGGCCACTGCTTTCAAGTCAACCCTTGGCCCAATAGGAGAAACAAGTACACGGACCTTCCATGCGTTCAAGAAACCTGTAGCCGGGATGTATAGATCGCATTCGTCCGTTGATTCTTCGAGCGTAACAAGGTTCTTGGTAGTGATAGCCCATTTTGATCGTTCTTCGTTCCACTCTGCTTTAGTGACTTCCGTTGATAGCTGAACGAATTTCCTGAGCTTGTATTTCTCCACTACTTCTCGCAGATAGGCACAGATTTCGCCCTAGATTACCGGCATTAGATGACTGATGTATCTGCAAGACAGAGAACTTACTCCTGGTGCGTAAAAGCTGCTCCAGTTGTCTTTCTCGCTGAAAGTGAGCTGGTAGCACTGCACGATAAATCAGTAAGAGCTAGAAGTCATGAAAGACATTCGGCCCACGAAAGCTGGAATATCACAAGCGACTCCGGGATCTAAAACAGGTATAAGAACAGGATTTGGAACAATGCGATGAACACTCACAATTGTTCTCGAACTACAAAGCGGATTATCAGTCAACTTAACCGAGGCGGGAACTGTTTGCTCACCCAAGTTCCACCGCTGAAAGCAAATATCAGCTTGCCGACCGGAAATAGTTATATAAGTACGCACATATCGGAGTTCTTCTCGTAAACTTGCAGATCAATATTCTTCATCTTTTGCTGTATCCGAATGCTTTGCTTGCATTAGCTTGAGAAGCCAACTATATCTTGAGTTTTCAGCTCACCAAGCGATGATCCCACTGTAACCCATTCCAGCTATACTTCTCAATCAATACCCGTATATCGTATGATAATCAACAAGGAAACTAACCGATAATCACTTTCATAGGTCTATTCCCATCGATCAAATGTTCCTCTAATTTAAAAGGTAATGCTCGTTCTTCATGATCACCAGCTGGATCACCATTTTGCATCACATTCTTTGGAATAGAGGTACTGATTCCTGGCCAACCAAAAGAAGGTGTATCGTTTGATGAAGTTGCCATTCTACTTAAGTTTTGTTATTGCTTTTCGGTATAACGGCTTCGAAAGGATCGCGTTCTAAAAGGCTTGATCAACAGAATAGAGGACTTCCTCGGAACAACGTAGAGAGCAAGAGAGATTTGATTATTGGAGGAGTGGCTGCTTGCAACCGGGGAAGAAAGGATTTTGCCAAAAATCCGGGGCAAGGAAATGGAGATAGGGTAAAGAGCGGTGGACTTGCATGTAGCTGGGTGGTAGGCTAGTTGAGAGTATTCGAGAGTATTTGGTTGTAATGCAGTGAACATGTGATATTAGCGGACCTATTGAAAAGGATACTATAAACACTTGTAGCAATCTATGATGGACAACTGCGACTGATCGATCGACTGATTGCATTAAGGACGGCTTCAAAGGAGATCGGAGGCAGGCAGCGTTATACTGCACAACAATGTGAGGTTACAGATCAAGGATTAGCACTTCAGATGCTCTGGGCTTCTCGACGAGAATTCGTGAATGTACACTCAGTTGCATTGACGAATAGAAGCTTTCCAGCCCGACTACATCTGGATGATAGGTATACAGAAGGACTAGTGCTGACTCTGAACGGAGCATGATTATAGAGAGCTTTTCTACTGCAGCGATGGACAGATGGAAGGACAGGATGCAAGCATATGCGAACGAAGGTAGACCTCAGGAAGATTACTACGATTCAGAAGACAAGCAATTGCGACTCTCGCGTGCAAGCAACAGATCTTTGCGCAACGCTTATACGAATGAAGGAACAAGAGCATAGAGAGGGAAAAGAGAGCCATCGAGCAGGCTGAAGAAACATGACTGTAGTGAAAACAGGGAGTGACTCTCTCTAAATTTGTAGCATGGCAGCATCTGAAGCTTCAAGAAAGAGTTGCAAAAAATCTCATGGTCTTGTCCGCAAACCGCGTCAAGTCAATTCTGGCTTATATCACTGCATCTGGTATACCTGAGTCTCGTACTACCTTGTGATCTCAACCAACGCGTCAAAAGGCCAACTTTATTTTCTTGCGCATAAATTTTCAGAATGCGTTATGTCGTGGTCACAGGTGCTGTCTGACGGCTGAGGATAGCTGTGCTGTAGGCTGATCCGTGTATGCGTTGATAGGAGGAGTGATTTCTGGCATTGGCAAGGGCACACTAGCTTCCTCTACTGGACTCTTGCTCAAGAAATTGGGTCTACGAATCAGTGAGATCGCCTTTACAACAATCCATGTGTTTCTCTGACATATTCACATCCAGCTGCTATCAAGATTGATCCGTACATGAACATTGATGCTGGAACCATGTCACCGTAAGTTCTTCCCTCAGCTTCTTATTCTGCTGCTGCGAGGATCTCAAAGCTTACTGTTCACTGCAGAACAGAACATGGTCTGTTATGCTACTCACCATTCCAGCTTTTGGTAGCTCATACATAGAATGTTCGGAAAAAAAAGGTGAAGTATTCGTTCTGGACGATGGTGGAGAAGCAGATTTAGATCTAGGCAACTACGAACGCTATTTAGATGTTACTCTGACAAAAGATAACAATATCACCACTGGCAAAGTCTATCAACATGTTATAGATGGAGAGGTGCTTTTTCGTTCTCATAACGAAGTTAATCCACCGAAAGCTGAATGAGGAAGATATAGCGACGTGGCGATTACTTAGGCAAGACTGTTCAGGTCATTCCTCATGTGACCGATGCTGTTCAAGATTGGATAGAAAGAGTAGCTAGGATACCGGTCGATGATTCAGATCAAGAAGCAGATGTATGCATCATCGAGGTAAGCATGTATCCGTGTTCAAGCTTATCTCTTTTAAAAAGTGGTTGCTAGCTTGGTGGAACTGTTGGCGATATCGAATCCATGCCTTTCGTTGAAGCTCTTCGACAATTTCAATTCCGAGTAGGCCAGGAGAAGTGAGTGATGGTGTCTCTCAGTATGATCAATATTGAACCGGACGCTTTTCGCTTACAGCTTCGCCCTTATTCATGTTTCTCTCGTACCGCTTATACATGGCGAACAGAAGACAAAACCTACACAAGCGAGCATACGTGATCTGCGTGGTCTAGGCCTTACACCAGATCTAGTCAGTTATAAACCTTTTCTTAGCCTTGAGTACTGATCTTTTCTACAGATTGCCTGTCGCTGCAATGCACCCCTAGATCAAGCGACTATTACCAAGATGTCCATGTTCTGTCATGTAGGAAGAGAACAAGTCTTGGCTGTGCATGATGTGGCTTCAGTGTATCATGTTCCGCTGTTATTACAAGATCAAGGTATTGTCAAATACTTGACGAAACGTCTACATCTGGACAAGATCAATGTTTCGAATGATCAACGTTTATATGGAGCTGGTATTGCAAAGCGATGGAAAGAGTTGACAATAGGGTTGGTGTTTTGGCCAAAATCGATCTTTCAGCCTTTGACAGCTGATTCTTTCCGTGCTTGGATCCAACAGACATGATCGACTGTTTGATAAAGTCAACATTGTTCTCGTTGGCAAATATACTTCTCTCAAGGATTCTTACATGTCGGTCATCAAATCACTCGAACATGCTGCTTTGCGGTGTGGTCGAAAACTCATACTAGAAGTTAGCTGCTTCCGTTCCTTATCTGAATATGTACTGATTAGCAATGCTATAGTGGGTCGACTCGAGCGATCTGGAGGCTCCTGCACAATTAGACCGACCGAGAGAATTCCATGCAGCTTGGCAAGCATTATGTTCAGCAGGTGGTATACTCGTACCAGGTGGTTTCGGTCTAAGAGGAACAGAAGGCATGATTCTAGCTTCGAAATGGGCAAGAGAGAAGAAAGTACCTTTTCTTGGAATTTGTCTAGGTTTCCAGATGGCTGTTGTTGAATGGGCTAGAAACGTTGTCGGTGTTGCTGGTGAGTAATCATTCCTCTCTCTCTCTCTTCACTTTCATTCTTCCTGTTCTTCTTTCGTCTTTTGAGCGAAAAACGCGTCTCTATAACTGTCAACACGGCGAATATCTACGCTTGTGAAGATTTTAATGAGGTTGCAAGATCAAATAGCTATCACCTTTCGTAACTTGAAGGCTCTTGATGGTCCATTGAAATCAGGTCATCATTCGATCGGTTTTATTACATTTTAGGATAACCATTATTCTAAAAGAGAAGTAGCTCACTTGTGTCGTTCTTCTTTACGAATACAGATGCTCAATCTGGAGAACTGGACGAGAAAGCTACGGATCCAGTAATCATCTACATGCCTGAAATCTCCAAAACACATTTAGGAGGAACGATGCGTTTAGGTTTGAGACCTACCGTCTTTCAACCTGATACCGAATGGTCGAAAGTCAAACAACTGTATGGCAAGAACAACGTCATTTGGGAAAGGCATAGACATCGTTATGAAGTGAATCCGGATTGGGTCGAACGAATAGAGAAAAGTGGGTTGATTTTCACTGGAAGAGACGAAAAAGGTGTGAGGATGCAAGTTGCTGAGATCAAAGGTGTGTTGTAGTCTATCATGGAGAAAGCAAGCTAATACAATGGTAATTTCCAGATCATCCTTTCTATGTTGGTATGCAAGCGCATCCCGAATTTTGCACAAGGTATGTTCAGTTGCAAGGCTCTCGAGCGTACAGCTGAAGGACTCTGTGTACAGACCCCTTAATCCTTCACCCGGCTACCTTGGTTTCGTTGCTGCAGCTTGCGGTATTCTGGAAGAACAGATAGAAGCTCAAGCGAATTATACCATGCCTCAACCAGAACGGCATCGCAAGTATATCTCACCTATCGGCAGCCCGAAATTAGAAGGCTTCCCCGGCACAACTCAGCATTAGATCTATCTTAGACTTCAGTAGAATGGAACATGTAAATATCATTGATTGTACTAATTTATGAATGAATATGTATCAACTACCATCTATAACGAAATTGACAACGAAAATACAAAACAGCGCTAATGGAAACCATTGACTTTGACTTTTGCTGAACCGAAGCACGCGAGAATAGCTTCACGACCCTCATTAGTCTTGAGCCCTTCCACGATTTTGCTCACAGAAGACTGATCATCGAAGCATCACATCAGATTAGGGACAGACACAGCAAGAAAAAGACTTACACCGATAGTAGGTCCAAATTCGCCATTCTCTACATCTCCTTTCCTAGCTTTTACACCGAGGACATTGCGAACGTAGTTGTATAGATGCTTAGATTGGCCAAGATGAGCAGCTGCATCGAGTTTGCCAGAGAAGAGTTGTTCGCGAAGATCATGATAGACTTCAATGGTTTGCTTGGTACAGTCTGATTTCCATGCTTGAAGAGCTGAGAGAGGATTAGCGTTGCTGCTGGAGAGCTTGTCAACAAATACAGCTGATGCGATCTCGAAGGCGTCCTGCGAATTGATAAGCAAGGCATGAAAGGAGAAGAAAATACTTACTGTGATACGAGGAACGAGATCAGTGGAAGTAGTCTGATCCAAGCGTCGCATGATAGCTTCATTCGCCAGTACGCAAGCTTCTTTCAATGCATCTTCCGATAATTGAGACTTGAGGTGAGTGCTAGCTGAAGACAATGTGATCTTGCGCAGACGAGAGCGGAAAGATAAGTCGAGCACTCGAAGATCGATAGCTTGACAAGCTGCATAGAGATGCGTCGAGAGCAAAAGAGTAAGGACTTGATTGGCTTCGATGGTTCGACGAGCTGAAGCAAGAGCCATACTGTTGACTGCTTGATTCTGCATTCGACATCAGCACTGACGGAATGTGACTAGAAGATGTAGCTTCACTCACATGCATTTCAGCGCTTTGGAAATGAGCAGATTGCGAAGCAGATAAAAAGCTCAATTCGGCTGTGTAGGCAGCGCTGGCGATATCGAGACCTTTGCAGTGCTATGGAGCAGATAGATCAGTAACAGCCTCACTTTTAGGAGTATCGCTTACATAGTTGGTAGATGGCTCGCTACCGGCTAAGCATGAAGGGAGACCGCGATTCATACCACAATTGAGCATTTCCGTAAGTTGAGCGAAGGAGAGACGGCCGATGAGTTGCAAAGCAGATCGTACAGATTCGACGGCCACACTGATTGACATGGCTTGGAAATTGCCTGCAATGATTTTCAACATTGAACAGCTAGCAAAGGGCAGAAACGAACCTCCGTGATGGAAGCTACCTTCTCCGATGAGAGGGTTGTCGGTTGTAGTGTTCTGATATACAATCAGCGGAGCTAATGTGAAAGGAAATGCAAACTCACAAGCTCTGTACTGATCTGAGTATGTGCCAGCATGATGGCTTCCAATTGAGGGCCCGCATATTGTGGGGATGTCCTCAACCTACGGCAGAAGATGAGCCTAGATTGCTAATTAACAGGCAAAAGACATACGGATAACGATCTTGACGCAGGACACCGGCATCGGCGTCTGCAGACACTTCTGCTTCTTCCTCTACTGCCAGCTTACTGCCATTAAGCTGTAATTTCCTATTGAGCATGTCATCATTTGCTTTTAGACATGTACTCACCATTTTTCGCATGTTTGCAGCGTATTCAATTTGGCCAGCGTGAGGTCGGCACATATCATGAATAAATGGATGATGAGAACCTTTCATGCCGACCATAGCCTCGGTTGTCATTGCTGTAGTAGCTTCCGAGAGCAAAGTGAGGAAATGTGTGTCGTACATTGCCAAAGATCCAGCCGAGGCAGAGTAAGCTGAAAGTCACGTACAAACGTCAGCGGAGATTCGGAAATGATGATACAGAGACGACGTACCAGTACCGTTGATTAGAGCAAGACCTTCTTTTGGTAGCAAGCGAACTTTCTCCATTCCATTTTGCTCCAGAGCTTCGACACAGGATTTGATGACTGGTGAACCGGAAGATCGGTCAATCACACGAAGATCAGGATGACCACAAAGGCATGCTGCAATGTAAGCAAGAGAGGAAAGATCGCCGGAAGCTGAAATGGAGGATCGGAGAGGAACAAGAGGTGTAATACCAAGATTGAGGAACTTGACCATTGATTCCAAGACATGGAGACGGATAGCTGAGTGACCACGAAGAAGAGAATTGACCCGGATGACCATAGCACCACGAACGATTTCTTCAGGCATGTGGGAAGAACTTAGAATATCGCCTGAAGTAGCAAGATAGCCGCAGAGTTGGTGCTATATAGCGAATGAGCATGATAAACTACGGGAAGCATGAATCTTACCTCTAGCAGAGCCATTTGTAGAGCTTCGGGCATATCGGTACGTGTGTCAGCGCTTCCACCAAATCCAGTAGTTACACCATCTGGACATAACGATGATTAGCGTATGCAACTAAGTTGATATCCGCTACTGACAGATAGACACGCCTTTCTATAAACCATATTGAATGAGTATCATCTCCTTAGCAACGCGATGATCAACAAACCTTTGTAGCTAGGAAGTCCAGCGAGTCTTGAACGCCTTGCACTATTCTATCGTTAGCCTCAAGTCTCTCGCAGGCTGAGCTAATACTCACGGACTGCTTTGTCCGAGGTGATTTCAACCTTCGTTGCATGTCTGTTCGCAAAGCACGTCACGTCAAATCAAGTCAACGAGGGGAATACTGTAGCTTACCTGGCTACTTCAACGACTGAAGCTATATCTAGAGACCTGCCATCTAAAATAACAGGAGAAGATTGTAGAGATTGACTCCTTCTTTGAGCTTGTTGTACGAGTTCAAGATGACTTGAGATAGGATTCATGATTGAATTGAAAGAGAGATAGTGAATAGAGATAGACGATTGCAAAAGGAAAGAAGAGAATAGGCAAGAAAGGGGAATGAGATATTGGAAACGGGAAGCCGTGTTTTGTCACTCGCGTCAACACAGAGCGCGGCAGTCCTTCTTCAGTGGGTTCTTGGTGCAGGGAGATATGTATAGCAGTGCCCATATTAATGCTGCTGCGCGCGTGAAAGCCGATGATTGATTGCAGAATTAGTTTCTTGTGCTGTACATGCGGACTTCTGTGCATAGATCGATAGGCACTGTGCGCACTGTAAAATCACCGCAGCTGATAAGCTCACGCAAAGCGGTAACGCTGTCGGGCGGTACTTTGCTTACTCTCTTATCGTGAAGCATCGCCCCAAGTATGAACTGAATATGTAATGTAAAAATACAGGAACTAGTTGCGCCTAAAGCTATACACAGAAGTAGATAAGCGGAAGCTCTGAACATCCAGTCTGAAATAAACCCACAACAACACCTTTGTAACACTTCTTCGTCTTGCCATTTCATGCCTGACTTGGAACAACAGTTGCTCCTAGTTTCCTTTTCACCAAAGCAGCCCAGATTCCTAGCCATCCTCTTGATCCTAATGCTCGCCAACCTAATCCCAATGCAAGGAGTATGAAGATCCAATCTTTGATTTTCTCCCAAGCGATTTTCCTCCACAACTGAACTAGAAAAGGTTTTCTTCTCTCTAATCTCGCTAACCTCTCATTCAATGATGAGAGGGTCAGCTGTATGTTGTCCAATGTCTTCTGTAATGCTATTTCATGAGGTGTTGGAGGTAAAGGTGTGGAAGCTTGTAACCAAGGTTCAACTACGGGTGAAATAGCTGAAGATGGTTTAGAAGGGATATTTGGGACAGCTAGTTGCGACTGATGCGCCTTCAGAGCAGCTGCAGAAATTTGAACAGGTCGAGAGGAAGAAGCTATGGATTTGGTCGGTAGGATTATGGAGCCGCTCGGTGTACGGTAGGGACGTGATGAGGGACCAGGCGCTGGTCGTGATGAAGTAGAAGAGGAAGAATAGTCATCTTCCGAAGAGAGTTCAGATGGAGCAAGATTGTCTATCAGCTTGTCAGATTTTGCTACAGGTGTGGGATGCACAGGTACGCACTCAATAGAGTTGGCGGCTTGTAAGCGCTCTCCAGATCGCGTATAAGCTCTACAGCTACAGTTCGATCGCTGAACTTCTTCAGAACCTGTCCGATACGTGAGATTTGGTTCAGACTCCTTTAGTAGGCGGACCTTTAGCAAAGCATCGCAATAGGCCTTCTTCGCTTGTTCTTCTGACATTCCTTGTCGCTTCTTATGTGAATCCCATTTCGCACGACCTTCAAAACATAAGACATTCGAAGACATTCAATCGATCTTTTCATGCTGGAGCTCACCTAATTGATCTAAGAGTGACGGCCTAGATGTAGACACGTCCCCTAGTGTCGCTTGCTTGAAGATTCCGTAAAGTGTAAGCTTCTCTTCATAACCTGTACTGATGCCAACTTGCGGCAGTCTTGCTGCTATATCGACGGCCTTCTCGAATGCTTTGCTAGATCCCAAGGCAGTTGATATGCTCATTTTTAAGGGGTATTCGTTCGGTGTCAACAATGGAACGCGATCGACTCGACTTGCTAAAGGCGAAGGTCTGCCCATAACTCATGTCATGTATTCTACAACGGAGAAGAAATACAATTGCAGAGCTTTAATTACAGGCATGAAATTTCGAGTACAGAATACTTTCAAGGCTACCCAGATGCAGTGTGGGGAACGACGTGAGGGATTGCAAATCTCTTTGGCTGATACTCTGCGCGCTGCCAGTCAAATCGTGTGCTGTCGGGGAAGATTTGATAAGTTTCCTTGTTGTGGTCAATGAAGAAAGCCAACCAGGGTCCGTCTGTCAGCGTTAGCGGACGAGGGAGTTACACTGTGTCTTTGATGTCTATAGAGTTAGCTGAAGATGTTGTTGAGCAAGAAGTCTGCAGGCGGTGATGGAGAACATACAATTGGGAGATTTGAAAGGCTCGTCGCAGTGAGACCTTGGTCTTCTCTTGACGATGGTAACCTTTGCGACTTGCTCGCGCCACTCTGCTGGGGACGATCGGCAGGCCTTCCTTTCTTGTTGCGATCGAGCGGAAGCGAGATGTTTGGGGTAATAATCCAACTCTACACTGCAATGAGTACGTCTTCAATCGCATTGTTGGTCAGATTCTACCCGGATCATGATTGGAATTGGGAGTTGGAAACAGGAAGGAAGGAAGGAGAATAGAAGAAAACCTCCTGGTCATTTAGTAACTTCACAAAGAAAGGACCCTTCTAATAGCCAAGATAAGGATGCTAGCTCGATACTTATTCAATGCGCAATATGTAGCTAGCAGAGCTATACAGCAAACACGGAAAGCGAGTAACACAGAAAAGCTCGGAAACACAAATGAGATACTGCACAACATAAGACTCCTTACAGCTGTGCTAGTCTTTTGCTAGTATACGGAGTAGACTCGAGAAATGAAGAAGGTCAAGAGGAAGCGGAATAGTCCTGCAGCAGAAAGCCTTCAAAGGTTGCTCACAATAGTCTCACACTTGTCGCGCAATATGGCAATTACCTGTGGTATTGAGCAGTGATAGAGTTTCGTGGTCCATAGCCCGTAGATGAAAGGCTCAGGCCCGCTGCCGTGCGCCGACGATGTCCTACAGCTCGAACCGTTTGAGAGCAAGCTTGTCTTCGAGCAGTTCTCCAAAGCAAGATACCTCGAACTCTATACCCGCTGTCTCAGTTACTTAGACGGACAGTCATTCTCAGTATCGAGGAGAAGCAGCCTCAGTCGCAGGATATTGGCAGGATCAAACGCAATGAGCTGGAAAGATGAGATTCTAGAGTCTTTGACAAAGCGAGATCAGCAAGAGGGTGCTTTCAGGGATCTCATAGCACATCGTACGTGCGACAGGCTGTAGCTATCCCAGATCTCATGATAGGATAGAACGCAGGCTAGCTCAGCATGCTCTGACTTTGAAGGAACGGAACAAAGCTCTACTGAAAGCTTCTCGCTCTCCCAACACGGGCGCAGGCAATGCGATAGAGCAAGCTTACGTCTCTTCCCTCGAATCTCAGATCTCCTCTATGCGTGAAGAAGTTTCAAGCTCCTACCGCTTACAGTCACAAAACGTCTCTCGTCTACTCTCTTTGACTGATTCGCTGAGGGAACAAGAAGATGTTGCTCGAACTGCTCAAGAGACTGTAAGAAGTCTTAAGATGGAATTAGAGACATTGAACCAAAGACAATTGGATGCCAAACATGCTTTGAAAGAAAAGGAGAAAGCTATGTTGAATTTAAACGATGAATTGGCTACGTTACAATTGGAATTTACTCAGATGGAGAAGAAGAATGAGGATTTGAGAATCGATAATCGGAATTTGCTACAGAGATGGTTAGATAAGGTTGCGAACGAGGCATCGCAGGTCAATGAGGCCAATGCCTTCATTGTGAGTATCCACACATATCCGCACTCAACATGCTGAAGTACAGTACAGGAATCGACAGCGAGACTCAAAGGCGATAAGAAAGATGCGACTTCACCTTGAGTCCGTACAGTCTGTACATATTGTGACGATCTCTGAAGATGTCCAATATCATCATTCAAGCTGTACCGCACTTTACTTCGGGCTATTGAGCGGTCAGAACAAGCTTCTTTTGGACAAGACTTGGTAAGTTTCTGTTCGAAGACCACTTATGAAACTAATAATTGCACGACCAGACCAACTAAGCATCATCTTTAATACTCTAGTTACTAGGCTCAGCTCTACTACTCAATAATCAACCCATTACTACTCTTGGTTTAGGGGAAGGCTTGAAATCCATGAGAACTCTGACAATTTTGGGACACAAGAATGTATCTCTGAACCTCCATCTCTTCTGAACAACCTGCTTCTTCACCGGTCGAATAACAGTGATGAACTTCTTTGCTTCTAAATACTTGAAGACCAATTTCATCCCAGATTTGTATCTTTGGAAGATATGATATTCTTTTTCAGCCAAGGGAAGAAGAATAGTGACTTCGTTGATATGAGCTTGGATGAGTTGAGTGAGAAGGTTGCGGTTGTTTTGAATGGAAGGACCAAATTGAAGTGGTTTGAGGGAAAGAGGTTCTTTGGTCATTGGATTCCGTTCGATATAGGGTTTATCAGACTTGATATTGACGAGAAGAGCTTCCAGAGAAGTCTTGCAAGAGAGTAGATGAACTGGGTTGATTGGAACGCCTTTAGCTTGAGCAGATTTGATTGCACGATCTCGAGTATTGTTGATGGTATCGAAGGATGCATTTCGACGAAGGAAGGTATTGTAGTCCAAAGTGTTGCCTTCGAGACCCTTACGTTGCATGATTGCCAAATGGTTGCGATAATTTGCATGCATGCAAAGTACCAAAACTGCAGAAAACATGGATGAGTACGGATTCTTGAAAGTGAGAAGAAGAGAAACATACGTAAGCCAAGTATAACCTTGTAATCAATCCTGTTCAATACTCCTCGCATCAATCCCATCACACCTAATGCTTGACCCAAGCGGTGATTCCTTGCAGTACTTTCAGTCAGAGTTACATCGAACATCTGATTAGCGATCTCCAATTGATTGATCCGTTCCAATAATTCAGCACGTTCTTCAGCGAAACCATCGATAACTGAAGAAGATGTGAAGGAGGTAGCAATGTTATTGAAGAGACTTGGTAGTGAAGTGTTGCATTCCACGATATCGAAAGAACCAGGAACAGAGGCAGGAATGTAGCCTGAGCAAGCGTCAAGAGTAGAAGAAGAAGCTTTGACCAAAAAGGCGAAGAAGACTGAGAAGATGAGCTTCATGATCGGTTGAATGATAGTAGAAGAAGGAGGATGAAGAAGAAGAAGAAAGAGAAGGAAACTCGAAGCTATAAGGATACCGAGTACCTTAAAAAACAATTCTCAACGAGACCACGGACTTTTCTCTATGGGTACTTTCCCAGGTCGACAAGCCACATAGGTAGCCGCGATACAGGCCATAGGGCCTCGATGATCAAAAAAGGGGTAAAGAAGGAAAGCAGAGTGGGCACACAGGAAACGAACACGACCAATCAGTCGGAATGTTGATCTTCGAAAGGAGGCACTGTTGAGACTATTCGTGGCATAGCATACAGATAGATGACCGACAGAACGGGACTTGGACGAATCGAAGGGCTGAACTAGATATATGGCAGACAGCGCAGTAACAGCGCGATTCGACAACGCTTGCCAGTAAATGCAGAGCAAAACAGAAAGGATTAGACCTGATCTCAGACCACAGCAGAGATAGCCATCAAATGCAGGAAGCCATGGTATCCACAGAAAAGCTATGCCATTGAAACCATTCACTAGCACTTTGATCAGTACGGCCAAGAGCTTCTCCTTGCATCTTAAGTTCTAGCTGTCTCTTTCCACGTAGCAATGCGAAGTGTAGCTGCTGCTTTCAGCTGAATCTGAGCCATTCATCGTTGCACAAGAACAACCCTACCATTTTTCATCTCTTCGGGTCTAGTCTATACTCTTCTGTCTCCTCTCGCTCAGTATGCTTCCGCTTGAAGGCTTACATGTGGTCGAATTTGCTGGCTTAGCGCCTGGCCCATTCGTTGGCAGTTCGTGCTCTTCACATGCTTGTTGACTTTCCTCATACTTGCTCTCGAAGTGCTATTGGCTGACTTTGGTGCCAAAGTAACACGTATTGATAGACCAGGCAGTGAATCCCAGGATGTTTTAGCGAGGTATGCTAGTAAATAGCTGTCGATAGACTATTCTCAAACACTGGACTTCACAGATCAAAGCGCTCAATAGCGATCAGCTTAAAATCAAAAGAAGGCATCTCTTTAGTTCTTAAGCTTATAGCAACAGCAGACGTGATCATCGATCCTTTCCGGCCTGGAGTTCTCGAAAGACTTGGTCTATCACCTGAAGTCATCGACAAAGCATCGAATGGTCGAGCTATCTTGGCTCGCTTGACTGGGTTCCCGCGGACTGGACCTTGGAGCAATCGAGCTGGACATGACATCAACTACCTTGCTCTGAGCGGTGTACTTTCCGTTAGCCGCTCTCATTCTGCTTCACAAGTACTTAGCTGATGTACGTGAAGCTATTCAAACCACCTGATTCGCCTACACCAGTACCGCCTATCAATCTGTTGGCAGACTTCGCTGGAGGTAGTCTAATTTGCGTGATCGGAATACTTTTGGCCTTGTCAGAGCGAATGAAGAGTGGAAAAGGACAGATAGTAGAAGCAGACATGGTCAACGGAACAAGGTATCTAGCCAGTTTTGCCTACCTCAATTCTTTACCTGGTTCTGGCTCGCCATACTTTTCTCAACCTGTTGGCTCCAACGTCCTTGATGGAGGCGCACCTTTCTACGGGACGTATGCCTGCAAAGACGGGAAATTCATCAGTGTTGGTGCTCTTGAACCTCAATTTTTCGCAATCTTTGCGTCAGTCCCTGTTCTTCGAAGCACAACCTGAGCATGATTTCTGACATTTTCGGACAGCGATACCATGACAACAGCTGTACCATTGACGACAAAAGATGCCAACAAGCTGAATATGAAGACTGTTCAACGCGATCCTCGACAATGGTCAACCTTCAAATCGTATCTAACACAAGCCTTTCTTTCCAAAACCCGTGATGAATGGACTGCTCTGTTCGAAAATACAGATGCCTGTGTCGCGCCTATACTCTCACTGGAAGAAAGTTCCAATCTGTGGTCGGATCCCTCGTCTTTTTCCCAGACAGGGCGAATACCTGTTGTGGCTCCTCATTTGACTCGAACACCTGGGAAAGACAATCTCGAAGCATCGTATACGAACAATTTTTTCGCTCTCCCGCCTGGTAGTCATACAATGGACATACTGAGCGAGATGCAATATTCGCAAGAAGAACGCGAAGAAATGCTAGAGAATGGTGTTGTAGAGCAATACAAAGGTGTACAGAGGGAATCTAAGCTGTAATATATGTAAATATCAGTGTGCATGATGTTCGATGACTTGTTGCTTCACACCGCGACTCGTCTTATATCCATGCCTGTAGATACCTGATGGAATCATTCCCAGAGTCGTTCCTCTCACATCTGCAACCCCTGCTTTTCTGTGCTGGTCTGGACGAAGCAGCTGAAGATGACGGATTCAATGCATTACTCGTTTCTCTTCGCAAGGCTCTAACGATTAGATCTGGGTCTTTCCCGATCTGGGATCCTTCAAGAGGGACTTCAAGTCATTTCCATTCCGTGATAGTAGACAAGAACACTCGCTTTCCACCTCGGAAAGCTAAACCAGCAGAGTCTGGCACTGGAGGCTTACATTCGCCCATCTCTCCGTTGACTGTCAACTCTCCTTTGTATCCTGATGGTTTAATGGCACCTATTTGGATCAGGAAACATAGGGAAATGATTCCTTGCGTCTTTGTCTTGACACTGAAATTATGGGAATCAAGTGAAATACCAGCAGAGAATCCACTTAGTCCTCCTTCGCAATCACAACCATTGAATGAGCTGGAACGCAAGAAAGACGCTGAGCTTGTTGCGGAAATCTTGGATCGAAAGAGACAGACAGCCGAAAGAGGGATTAAGCTGGCTGTTATTGTTCTTACTTCTTCACGAATGCTAGGTCGGTCAAGCGTACCAGATTCAGCTTCGTTGACTGAACCTGAGAATACGCTGGCATATCGACAGATGACCCAAGTTTAGACTATCGACTAAGTCTCATACGACGTCAAGCAGGCTTAGATTCTCGAGCATCACTATTTGTTATCTCTCCAGTCCCTTCATCAGAAGTCCAAAAGTTTGTGGCAAGCTTGCAATCGGAACTGTATGAATCAGCTATAGACTATTATCGTGAACATGGACGAAGAGTCCGAAGAAAGAAGAGCAGAGTTCCCACTTCTGCTACATCACGACCAATCGGCGCTTCTAGTGCTGCTGTCGCTAGCTTGAGTGGACCTGCTTGGTCTGTGCGATACGATTACAAGATGGGGGCATTTGCAGAGATAAGACAGGAATTTGAGGTGGCTCTCAAGTCAGTACAGTACTAAATCTTGTGTAACATCAACTGAACATAACGATCCAGACATTACGAAGATTGCTACAACTCGCTAGCAGACCTCTTCTCTTCTACTGCTATCTTACCTCCTCGAACGAAAAGATGGGCAGAAGCAAAAGTACTGGCAGATTGCGTCAGTATGAAGGTGAGAAGACCGCTACCCTTTGCTTGATATAATCCAGTTCAAGGGTATCGTTGCCCTCACAGATTAGTCGACTATATCTTTATGTCGATGATTCTCAGCATGCTCTAGCACAATTCAACAAGCATATCTACCGCTTCAAACAACTCTGCGAGGGATGGAAGATCGGAATCGACACCTTCGAGTTCTGGTCGTGGCTTTCGAAACAATATCGACTCTTTGCTGAAGTCCTCGAAATCGCGATCCATGGCGGTTTCAAACTACCTTCTTCTCAAAAACCGCTGATCAACACGAAATCAGGCAAAGCCAATCTGCAAGGGTTGACTAATCCTGGTCTACTTCTACAACATCCCGGCCATTTGTTTTATTCTGCTGCGCTGTGCTCTACCGCTCGTTTTGATATCTTTTGTCAAGTACTAGAGTCAGAAGTCAGTGCTTCAACCCGTTATAACTGATGAATGGACTGACTTGTTGTGGCAGACACGCTCAGACCAAACTTCACCGCCTGATGCTTTACTTTCTTCGCCAGCATACGCCCATGAGAAGAAAGTGAATCATGCTGAACAAATACTAGAAGTCAGTCTTGCTCATAACAAGCTCTGCAATGTACTGATGTATGTATTTTAGCTTTTGACAAAAGCTTATGAGATCTTCAAGAAGTATAGAAGTACTCGAATGGCACTTTCAATAGCTCGTCAAATAGCTGCTGTCCATTCGCGGGCAAACAATCTTGACATTGCTCTCAAGTGAATTTATCCATGCCAACTGTTAATGAACGCTATTCTAATCCATAACAGATTTCAGGAGCGGATCATCAAGTCGTATCGAAAAGAAGAATGGACAGCGATCATTAGTCCATTGATATCCGAACGAGCTGTATGCGCTATCAAAGATGGGCAAATACCCGTTGCGATACAGTCATACCTCGAACTACTAGATCTTGGTAAGCTTTAATACGTATTGCGCGATTACTGGCTGATTACGTGCAGTTTCATCATCAGCGCAAGATCGAGAAGTAATTTCTGATAAACTTGCAGAGCTGCTAAAGGTAAGCTTCCGGTCGGTCTATTCCAGAACGATTGCTCACTATGATGCGAAGTCCAACGCGCCGAAAGAGGACTCGGATCCGATCATCGTGAACCTTGGCGAAAAAGCTGCGCTAAGTAAGTGCTCTAAATTAGCGTTGACTATAGTCTGACTCTGCCAAGTCAATATCATCCCATCTTTTGAGCATCAAACATCATATATCAATCAGCAAAATACTCTAAACATCTCTATCGACACCTCTTCATTACCTTCATGCATTGATTCTGGCACATTGCAGAAACTGAGCATTACCTTCAGCGATGGTTCTGAATTTGCACTACAGCACAATAATTCCGTTCAACAGCCATTAGGATCTCTATCTCTGCCTCTGGCAGGTGCGACCGGACAAGATGCTGATCTCAGCCTGCCGCAGAACTCTATCAAGCGCATTGCCATACCTTTCACATCGACCGTTCCAGTTGAACTTGCTCTCTCTTCTGTCGTTGTTTCAGTATCAGCAGGGAATTGGCTGATAGATCTTCGACGCAATTTTTCGCTGACATCGAACAAAGCTGTTACTTGCCAGTCAGTCAATATACTAGACTCTTTCCATTGCTGATTCTGAATCAGCATCACGAGGCAATCGATATCGGCGAAGCTCACTGTTGAAACCAAAAAATCTGCTCTACTGGACGAAGACTTAGAGATCAAGCTTATTATCACTAGCGAGCACGATACACCTTTCCAAGCGATATTGGATGTAGTACTGCAGCCTGGACCATCCGAAACAGGTAAGGATAGTTGCTCACTGTGAGCTCTTGCTAACTTGAGAACCATAGATCGTAACGAGATTACAATCGGTGAAGAAACCTCTACAGGCCTTATTCGAGCTACACCACTTGGCTCAATAGCTCCTAATACCTCTGTAGAGAAAATCGTCAAGTTACACTGTCGCGGATCAGCTGGACCTCGTCAGCTTGACTTTTCTGTTCAGTGCCAACAAGAAGCCAATACCAGCACTTCATCGCCGTCAGCTAGCAAAGAACTACTTCAAAGCATATCAATAAAAGCAGAACCAATGTGTCAATGTACTTTCCAGTCGCGATACAGGCGAAAGAGAAGACGGAGGATCCAAACACTCGATTTGGAAGAGTCTAGTGATTGGCGCAACTCTGTTGAAGTTGATTTAATTAGCACCTACATCAATAGCAGTTCAGAAACCGTTGAACTCATGGACATGCAGCTTAAGCTCGCCGACAGCGATTCCTTAAGACTGATTGAAAGTGGGATGGAACTGGAAGATTTCCCTATACTCTGGAAACCCGGTCAACCTTATTCTACAGACTGGCTCTTGGAAGCTCTTCCTCAACTTGAAATTCGGCAAGTAGTAGATGAAGCTGATCTCTCTACGCTTCTCATCAATTGGCGTCGACCTGGTTCTTCCACCAACAACACAACTTCTATACCTCTACCGACTATCGAAGCACCTCAACTTCAAGCAGCAGTACAGGTTTCCGTACCCAGACTGATTCAACTGAATAAACCTGTCATCGCCTCATACAGAATAAGCAACGATTCCATCTCGGGGGAAATGCTCTACCTTTCTTTCGCAATCGATACTTCAGATCAATGGGTTTTATCTGGACCTCGAAGAATAGAGAAACTATCAATCATGCCTGGAATGGAACATGTGATTCAGATTGGTTTAGTCGCTATTGGTTCAACTGGGGAAGTGGAATTACCTTTTGTTCGAGCTACAGAGTATGCAAGAGGAGATGTAGGATTAAGTTTGGGTGCTTTGGTTGAGGCTGCTTTGGATGATGGAAGCGAGAAAGAAGGATGGCATAAAGTTAGAGAGTTAGAAGTGGTTCATGAAGGTCAATTACTTGATGGTCAGCAAGGGCAAGCATGTACTGTTTTCGTTGTACCGTAAATGTATATAGACTGCGCTCTATGACCTGATCTAGAAATATTATCATGCAAGAATCCTAATCCCAAGCAAGATTCAACCTCTCTACTTCTTGCTTCCTCCTGAGTACTTTGTCTTTGCAAAATCCCATGGTAGATATCTGGACACAAATAGGTCAACGTCGACCCATTTGACACAAATATCAGGAGCCTACTTGTACTTTTGCATATGCGCGATTTGCCTTCGCATTGTGATGGTGAAGAGAATGATGAAGTACATGAGTAAAATAGGCCAGCTGTGAGATAGACTTGTCAACCACGTTCTTTTGACGGCTCAGAAGAACCAACTCACTAGACTGGAATATCAAAAGGTGGAATAAAAGTAGCCAAGATCGAGAAGACTACAGCTCTTGTAGCTGAATACCAGAATTTGAATTCCGGCAATCTTCTAATGAATGGTCTGAATTCCCCATCTTTGTCGGCATTCCATGTTGAAGTAGGTAAACCTGGTGCACCTTCTTCTACCTCAGATTCCGCGATGTCCATTTCCAGAGAAGGATCAAATTTGGGCTGTAAGAATGCGAGGAAGAGATTGAGGAGGTAGATGCCTAATGCGTAGGTTACAATGTAGAAAGCTTGAATAGTGAAGATTCGAAGCATGAAGAGGAGAACGAGACCAGAAGTTGCTAGCCATCGATAGAAAGTATGTGGTGTGACGCGATCTGTATGCATCGTTGCACAGCCTCAGCCATGAAGCAGGCATAGTGGCTCAGCAATACATACCTAGTTGAGCTTGATATTGCTATTCATTCCGCAATCTCAGCCAGACTTCTAACTTTCAAGCATCCAGGCTCACCTGTGCAAATTTGCTGACTCGCTGAAAGGCTGGTTGCTCCTTGATAGAGTCACCTATCGAACTTGTTGTGCTAGATTTCCGGTTTTCAGCAATTCGCCTCTCAATTTCGCGATTTGACTGACTCCTGCATCATGTCCTTCTACCTGTCCTTACTCTCTGCTCCTGTTTTCAAGGGTATCGCGCCGCTTGAATGGGAATTTGGTTGAACGCGGAAAACACACGTTGAAACAAAACTGCGGGATTATCTTGTTCGGATCAGCCTCCAGTGCCAGCAGGGCGCTGTAGCTGCTACTAGTCTTGTGATGGTTGGCAGCGCATGATCAAGACTCAGGCTTGTGGCTGCGATGTGCAGTCTGTCCGAATCTGATCAAAACGATCCGCTAGTCGTCTCTTGGCTCTTCTTGGAATCTGAAGTGCTCTTCTTCTCTCTATTGATAAACGCAGAAGGTTGCAGCGCGAGCAAACGAACAGCTTCGTCAAAACCCTCAATCTACGAGTTTCACTTGTCTGCAAGTGTTTTTATGATCCTTTTCAATATCTTCGCTTTCGCCGAGTACGTATATGGTTTCGCTGTGTACCTGATGAGATTGGTGTAGCTATACAATCTTGCGGCATTGATCTATCTGCTACCGCTTAGCGTGAAATATGTTATGTCTCACCCTCATCGGTCGTGCAGGACCTATGCGCGGGAAGCATTCGTCATATTCTCAATCTCATCACGATGCTTCACTGCCTGCTGTGGACTTGGATGATGCAAGTAAAGCCACAGCTCCCTTTAATGCCGAGAAAGCACAAAACGTCGGCAAGCTGTGTGGCGCTGCCTTCTAGCTTGATCATATGCTGCAAATGATAAAGTCTAAAGAGATGATTGGTGCGTATCTCCTCTGCACGGTATGTCATTGGCTGTTTTTCTTCTGCGAATCTAAACTCAACACATTGCGAAGCAATCGCAGTCTCCACAATTGCTTTCTCTAAAGATTCATAAGTCTGTGACTTAAAAGAACAAACGATAGATCAATGTAGGTTCTTGAGGCAACTTGAGGCTTGAGCGGAATTGTGAACAGCAGCTTGGTCTGGAGAAACTACCAATCGACTGCTCAGATATCCATTGCAGCAGCTATACCTCAGTCTATCCGCTTTACGAACAACAGCCTGCTCTTGGCTGTCTCTGTCTTCCAGTCGGCTCAATCAATAATGAGTAAATACAAGCAAACAGACGTGACAGTACTCAGCAGCGGTAGCGATACGGAGTACTCAGACGATGATAAGCCTGTTCCAGTCAAGTCCCCCAAGAAACTCGTCAAAGCAGTCCCCAAGCACCAAATCATTGATGTTGATGCTCCGACCGCTTCCACTTCGAAAGCTTCCAGGCCTATTATATTGGATGTAGATGACGATGCGCAAGTAGCTTGTCGCTTACAAGCTCAATTCGATCAGGAATCAGCAACTGAAGACAGTGATATACAATCTATCCCTGCACCTTCCTCAGCTAAAGCAAAAGGTAAAGCTCGTGCTTCCTCTAGTCAATCAAGTCCTACTCGACCTTCCTATTCCTTGACGAACGAAGAAAATCCAGATCTTCAGCTTATCAAGTACAAAGACCTTTTGAAATCCAAAGGTCGATGTAATTCCTGTTCTGCCAAATTGCCTTCAACTGGCAAACTCTTTCTTGATTTCGATAAGGGAGAAGAAGCGCTCCAGTCTCTACTTTCCGCTCGAGCGACAATCAGATGCTCCAAATGTACTACAAAAGCTTGTTCAGGTTGTCTCAAAGCTCTCGAGGACAATGTTGCAGGGAGTTGCTGTCCCGAGATTAGGGCTATTATCATCTTCGAGGTGTGTTTCAAGAAAGTGCCATAGTACTAAACGCTGAATAAGAGTGCGAAGATCTTGGCTGCTATTGATGCTGAATATTTGGCAAGCACTATCTCAGTAGACCATGCCAAATCAAAGAAAGCAAAGACCAAAGGCAAAGGAGTCGGCTATGGAACTGCTTCTTCCTATAGTCAAGCTAAGAAAGCTTCAGCATGGGGTAAAGGCAAGAAGACTCAAGCTTCAACAGGCAAAGGCTACGCTGACAGTTCAGAAGACGACGAGATTTATGGACCTGCTTTTGGTGTAGGTAAAGGCAAGACTGTAGCTAACTCGTATGTTGTCTTTCCGGCTTTGCAATGTGATTTGATCAGTTCCGATTCAGTTCCGCTGTCAAAAGTTCCAGCATGGACAAATCAGACATTAGGCTTGCTACTGCTCTTCGCTTGCTCTCTAGACTTCTACCACACCCTGATTCGGATTCAGCGCAACTCTTTGATTGGGTGCCTAGTCCTGCTCTACCTTATCTTCTTTTGGTTTCTACCTTGTACGCTTTCCATTGTCCTTCCTTCCAATCTACTGATACATTCTCCACAGACCCGAACTCCTCGAAAGGCTACTGCGCAATGATAGTTTCGAAGATCAACAAACTCGCTCAGAACTCTATTTCGCTGTCCTGGATGTCATGCAAAGTCTTAGTGCTTGCGAATCGACAATCAAGATTCTTTCTGCTCCCAGAAAAGCCAAACGTTCTACACCTGGTTTATCGAAATGGTTATTCACTGATGCAGAATTGAAATGGGAGATAAAAGAATCTGAAGCAGCAGTGAAAGGAAAGGGAAAGAAGAGGAAAGTTAATCAATTGGAAGAGACGGAAATATGTGCGCCTTTGATGAGTCATTTTGATAATCTGTCAGTTGGAAGCGCAAAGGCAAACGGGAACCATGCTAATACGGTTTTTAGCGTTCGCCAAGCATCGATCCTGCAGAAGGCTTTGCGACAGCAAGCGGATCTAGATGAGTAGGTATCGAGCTTTGCATAAGCTCTTTGACTGATTACTTAATTAGAGATGCTATCACACTTCTATCGCTTACTGAAGGCTTTGTGAGTCAACACGAACAAGTTACTAAAGCTCTGGATCGTTTGCAACCTGGATGGAGGGATGTTCTGTCCAATGTTACCGCTTCAAAGCCGTCTTCTTCGATTCTCGATTACCCAGCTAGATGCCTCGCTCTTGCTTTCGATCAGATTTCGCTTGGTACTTTGAAAGGCGGACGTTTCGTTGCAAAAGATTATGCACATCCTTTAGGCAACGAGACGCAAAAGCAGCACGCACTCAAGATTGCAAAGGAGATTTCCACCTTGGCTACAGGTAAGTTTATCGCGTAAGATTGCTTAAGTGTCGCTCATGTTTTTTTACAGGCCTTCCTCCTGGTATCTTTGTTCGAGCTGATGAATCTCGTTCGGATGTGCTTAAAGCCTTGATTGTTGGACCTGAGAACACTCCCTATGCTTTTGGCTTGTTCGAGTTCGACATCTTTCTTCCCACTACTTATCCTGCTGTTGCTCCTGTAGTGAAGCTCAAGACGACCGGTAATGGTTCAGTGCGATTCAACCCAAATCTTTACAATTGCGGCAAAGTTTGCTTGTCTCGTAAAATTTCGCTTTCTACTCTGTGAGCCTATGCTCATGCCGGGTCACAGTACTTGGCACATGGCCCGGCAGTCCTGAAGAGATGTGGCGTGAGCTATTCTCTTATCTCTTGAGACACATAGCATAACGAATGCTATCTAGAACCCATGAAGTCCACTCTGCTTCAAGTATTGATCTCCATCCAAGTAAGTCTATCGCTATTGCCGCCAGTGTGGAGTTTAGTCTTCGTGTAGAGCATGATCCTCAATGATGAGCCATACTCGAATGAACCTGGTCAAAGAGGAACGGCAGCCGATCATGCTCGATACAACATGAGCTTATCTTTGCAAGTTGTCAGATGGGCTATCGTAAATGACGTTTTACCTTACAATGAATCATTGCTCACGTGCAGAACAGAACGATTGGCTAATACCTGCAAAGAAAACCAGTATTTGGTCGGATGTCATTCAGCTTGTTTTGGTTGATCGTCGAGCAGAAGTCAAGAAGCAAATCAAGCAATGGGCAAGTCAAGACCCTTGTATCAAAGCTTGTAATTCAGTCAGATCCTACATCTTAGACTCTGCTGACCAATTTTGTTCAGATCAAGCCAATACTGCTGCTTTCACTCTATCCTTCGGTTCTATGATGGCTTACAATCGTACCGCTGCGTTCCCTTCCGCGCAGTCTACAGATTTGGTTACTGAGTTCGAAAGGCTTTCAGCTGCCTTTGGTGCAACCGGAAATCGCCTCGGGGACTAAGCATCTCTTCTCTTTATGTAGCAAGCCTTGCAATTGTCATGCCATCGCTTCAGACACCTCCTCTATGCCTATACAAATTTTACTGCTAATATCGCTGCTAATCATCTTATCCGCTTATCTTTCCCGCTTGGCAAATGTTTACCTGTAATTTTCTTCTTTGAAACAACAATGGCTATCACACAAAAGACCTTTAGTTCTCTTCCTTTCTTAGATCTGGCCAATGCTACATCTCCAGACTTTGAGAAGCGTCGGGCTTTGGCTATGGAATTAAAGCAATTCTGCATGGAAGTTGGTTTCTTCTACATTGTCAATTCTGGCGTAGACTTTGCCTTGGTCGACCGCGCATTCGAGCAAGCCAAGATCTTCTTTGACTTACCGGAGGAAGAGAAGAGGAAGCTGGATATACATGACAGTGAAGCTTTCAGGGGATATACAGCTCTGTGCGGTGAGAATGTGGATCCTGAGAATAGGGGAGACATGCATGAGGTGAATCGAGTGACTGAATGGTCTGAATCTGGTTGATCACATTGCAGGGCTTTGACATTGGACCTCCTGGAGCCTCCTTTGTGCAGGGTTCTAAGCAAGATCCCAACGTATGGCCTGCAACGCTGAATGCAACATCGTTTAAGCAAGATGTACTGAATATCTATGAAGCCATTACAGGCCTAACCAAAAAGCTGTTTCCTCTTTTCGCACTCGCGCTTGATTTGGACGAACGATTCTTCGACGACAAGACTTCGCAAGCCAGCTCTATCATGCGCTGTCAGCTTGATTATTGCTTTGGCTGATGTAGGACTGATCTCAATTGCTTTGAAAGTACTCCACTACCCGTCCCAAACTGGTGTTGTGGACGATCGTCAAATGGGAATCGGAGCGCATACTGATTGTGAGCATTCATCTCGGAACATGCTAGCTGTGCTAATTGAATTGCTTCAGACGAGATTTGTGAGTTCTAGCTATGAGACAGCTCTGTCGATTATTGAAATTTGGTAATCCCTAGTCACTAGTAAGTCTCTGCTACAAAGGAAGTGACTTGAAGCTCATCAAGACAGCGCAGTCCTCGCTCAACAACAAGGCATCGAAGCGCTTCAAGTGAAAAACGCAAATGGACAATGGATTTCTGCGCCTCCAGTTCCTAACGCGTAAGCTCTTGTGGATCTTGCATATTCAATGACTCAAGAAATCTGCAGATTTGTGTGCAATCTCGGTAGGCATCACTTACTTGAACCTGCATGACTCTTCTAATATATCACAGGCGATCAACTTGCTCGCTGGTCGAATGATCTGTTCGTGTCCACATTTCATCGCGCGATCAACCGAACGGGCAAAGCACGATATAGCTTGTAAGCGCTCAAGACAATCTACGTTATTGCCGACTGATGAAAAGGTCCCAGACCTTATTTTGCATCTCTCAACTATGACTGCTTGATCGGTAGGTTCCCCGCTGTCTTTTTGTATACTACTGATGCCTTGAGCAGAAACAATGCCAACTTGTATCACCTCAGAACGTCCAAATAAGTATGAACCAATACTGGCAGGAGAATACGTCAAGCAGCGGCTGGAAGAGACGTATATACAATCGAAGAAAGCTACGGGCAAAGCATGAAGCAATTGTCTATTTCATTTGCCATCCACCTGGGTAAAAATGTAGCCACTGATTTCCCTGCTGGTCAAAGACTTTCGCGTAAACCATCTCTCCTCCATTGAAATGCTTCTTGACCATACCATCACTCTCATCTAACGGTTTGCCTCTAAAAGCTTGTAGTTCCAGGTGCAGATTTGCGGGTAAAGGGAATCCATCCTCTGATGACGCGTCATTCAACAGCGCAGCATGAAATTCCTTCATTGTAGAGTTCTCATTGACTGGGTGTCCACGAGAAAATCTGCCCAGAGTAGCAAACCTTTCAGCTAATTGATTACGTAAGCAATGGAGATACAGCCAGACTTGCGCTCGTTCACAGTATGCACGTTTGAGTTGAACATAAAGATCTCCATTCTCCCTATAGCCTTTCCCGTGCCATTTACAACCTTTGACATTTCTTCGACTTAATGCTTGCGCGCGAGGCATCCTTTGATTTCCTTCTTTTGGGCTCGAGAAGGGATGGATTTGACGCTTCAAGGGTTACACTACAGTAATACAATTTCACAGCTAGTGGTTCTTGCTTGCAGAAGGAAGACGCTTCGAGGAAAGGTTGCACTGATGGAGTGGCCGCGAAATTGCAGGCGAAGGGCTTAGATGGCGGTCCCGTTCACCTTTTATCGAGTCTTTGCCCATGTCGCAAACAGTCACGAGTTGTGATCTATCACTTCCAAAACAATGCAAGGTATCTCAATGTGCACATTCCTTCCAAAATACATACATCTCTTCTTCCTCCAAACGCTTGACTTCATCCATACAACTCCAGAAATCACGACCCGATTTTTCTGCCTCTTACAGGTACTCCTCCAATCCCACTTCCGGCCAAACTCATTTTCCTACCACCAGTCGCGTTCGCACTTTTCCCAATCTTACTACTATTCTCCTCAACACTCTTCACACTCTTCACACTCGCAGTACTAGCTATACTCTCTGATCGATTATGTGCTCGAGTAGGTGATCCTATAGAAGTATTGCTTCCTGTTGAAGAAATGGAAGAATGTTTCGTTCGGATAGGAGGTAAAGCGCTCCTTCGTGGTGTTGGTAGATTTGATAATCTTGATGAGGAGGAGGCAGATAAGCGGGATGAAGAAGGTGGTTTGATTAATGAAATAGGTCTGGGCAAACTGCCTGGTGTCGGAGGTTTGATGGCTGAAGAGGGTTTAATTGATGAAGGTTTGATAGCTGATGGAGGTCTAATTGATGAAGCTGATGATGGTGGTCTGATAATCGATTTCCTGGCAGGTCTGGGAGTGGTGTTGAAGACGTCCTTCGATATCGATTTAAATTGTGATCTTCCAGGCGATTGTGGTAGAATAGAGGCGCGACGGGAAGATAAATTAGAGGAAGTAGTCGATGACATCGATAAGCGCGAACTAAAAGAACTTGGTCGAATGGAAGGAGAGTGGCTGCCATCTAAGGTAAGATCGAAAGATTCTTCATCTGAAGAAGAATACACTGTGGTAGGTGACAGTGGCTGAGAGTACGGCAATGATGCTTTTCGCTGTACGAGGATTCAGCCTGCTATGGCATCCAATCCAGGGAGAACCCACATGAGCAGTGAAGACAGGTATCGGCTGTAACGTTGGCTGTCCAAGAATAGGTCCGATATCATCTTCACTGTCGCTCCCGATCAAGCCAGATTTATTGGCTGCCATTTCAAGAGATTCATCCATGTCTAAACCAGAATCCGATTCACTTTCATAGCTTTTCTGCTTGCCCTTCCTATTTATACTCTTAGACAAAGATTGCTTGAGATCCGTAGCCCATGTTGAGAGATCAGCGAGAGATTCGTTACTGCTTGAAGCTTTCAAAGAGGGGATGGGCTCTTCTGGGCTCCCGTTCGAAGCGAAGATAGTTGCGAGACCTTCAGAAGGCTGTAAAGACGCTGCAGGAGGCGCCTCGAGAGATTCCCCATTATCCAACAACGTTTCCAATTGAGCAGCAGGTTCTGTTGGTTTGGATTCTGCATTGATTTCTGCAAACGCTTCTAACACTTGAGAGTCATCTTCTGGTCTCGCTGTCTGCTCCTCTTGCGGCTTCTCAACAGCTTGCGAAGACCTTCCGTTGACATTGTCCCCATCTTTCAACGCCAAGTCTGGTACAGCAACCAATTCTGAAAGAACGGCCTGCTCTACTATCTCTGGTATAACCTCATCAGCAGCTTGATGATCATCCATGTTGGGAGCTTTCGATGAGGCCTTGCGCATCTCTTTCATTCTAGCTTTCATTGCTGCTCTTTGCTCCGCTCTCTTGGCTTCCTGCTCCGCTTTCCTCTCCTCGCTAGTCTTCTCATTGCTCATCTCTGCCTATCCAAATGCCGGGTATAAGTAACGAATGATAGTTCATGTTCAACATAGAATCGCTCAATTGGAAACTTGACCTCATACATCCAATGACCGAATCTGCAGATCCTCCACCTATCAAGTCCTACAGCAAACCATGTACCTTGTGTAGTAAAGCTAGAGATGTCTTGATCCGTTGTCGAATCGATTCTACTGGAACTTGGCATTTCGTTTGTCCTGGTAAATGTTGGAAAGAGGTCTCGGGTGGTGAGATTGATGGAGATAAGTCACATCCTGATTATCAATATGGAGGAATTTGGAAGAAGTCAGTCTTCATTTGGGTTAGGCCAAGTATATTTGTGGTTCGATAGCTCATACTTGTGTCATAGCAAACATGAAGCTACAAGTGGGAAGAAGAAGAAGAAGAAAGCTCCAAATGCTGTTCCGATTAAAGAATGGAGTAATCAAGTCATCAACCCTGAGCCTACTTTAGATGGAACAACGGATTCCGATGGTGAAAGTCATGATGATGAAGAAGAGAAAGTAGAAGGTGTGGGATGGAAGAAGGAAGAGCGATATACCAAGAACGACAAAGTTACTTGGAAGGGTCAGATCTACAGCTGTAGAAAAAGTCATTGGAAAGGACAATCGAAAGCGCCCGATGAAGATATACATCTTTGGAAAGAGGACTGAGGACTCTCAGCGTCGATAGTCGGTGAAATTTACTACAGTCTAGACATTGTACTGACGTGTGCTGTCGTTTAATTGTGTAAAGCACCATTCATATGATCCATTGCCTCAAGGCGCTGTATACCTCTCGAGCTACTACTACAATCATCTCCCTCTCGATGTTGGTCCAATGGCAGATAATGTACTGTTGAATTTCAGTACGATCATCCTCAAGATGGTCTGCCCGAGAATGATGCTGCTTGCAGGGCACAAGTAGAATGGAAACGAAGTCAAGCGTATGCAAAGTACATTTACTATTCACATATTTATCTATGTATGCATATTTGTACAATATTAGAACGAGTAATAATAATGCTGTGCTAAACGAATTATCTATATGCGAAAACGAAATTAAAACATGACTGTACAACAATTCAGCAGAACGAAAAAAAAGCATTAATCTAACCAAAGTTGCAATTGTCCAACGATCTTCTCTCCAAAAGTCTCCTTCTCCAGCTTTCTGCTTGGTCTTTCTCTTCGAGTTGTAATAGGTCTTTGTGAAGCAATCTGATCTTTAGTGAACCATTCTCCATGAAGTCCATACGGCACTATGACTCCTGGTAAGTTGTCCGTCTTCCTCACTCAAAGGAAAGAGCTCACCTCGTTGTGGTAGTTTAATTTTCGCAATCACAGTCTCCATATCCCAAGCATCGATGACCCATAATTCACTCTTGCTATCCGACTTTGCATTCCCTTGCTCATCTAATTGGGATTCATCAAAAACATAAACCAATAAAAAACCATCATCTTCCCCTCTTGGATTGTTAGAACGAGGTACGAAAGAAGGTTCTTGAGCATAATGATTTTCAGGGAATGAGAATATTCTGATATCCACATCTTCTTCTTCTTTTGATGAACAACGAGATGTTTGTTCAGCTAAGATTTGTACAACCGGTCTTGTATCCACTGCTTTCTTTTTCGTTGTTGTGGTAGTAGTAGAACGACCTTTGTTAATGAGTGAAAGGACGTTGACTTTAACCAAAACGTCAATTTTCGAAGCTTGACCTAAAGCAACAGTAAAAGATCCAGATTTCATAGAACAACCAAAAACGTATTTCGCTTCTTCCATTGTTTTCAAAGGTGAAACTTCAGGGAATTCAAAAGGTATAACTGATAATGGAAAAGAATGACCAATGGTTTGCGATTGAAGTGGGAAAGAGTAATAATGTAATTGACAAGTTTCTTCTGCTGATTCGATAAAGATTTGATTTCGAGGTAAAGGCAAATTACCAGCTGCGTAGACGAGGGAAGAAGAGTTCATTCTGCAACAAAGAAGATTGATTTCTTGGGTTGAAGTGTTGGTCCAAGTATTGGCAGTGTGGAAAATACAGCAACTTTCACCTTCATACCATTTGACTGAAGAAGGTGAATGACGTGGGAAGATGCCAAATCGGGTCGGTGTGTTGGGGGAATAGTTGACTACTGGTCGTCCACGAGCCAGATTGAGTGGATCGAGAGAAAGTGGACAGTCGACTATGACTGTGTGATCTCGACTGACGCCGAAATCGTGCATCATTCGAGGTGAAGCTAGTAGGATATACTCAGATTCGATTAATTGAAACAATGAAGACAGACTCACGAATTGGCACCGGATGTGCTAAAATCTTTTGACCAGACTTCTCTGCTTTATGTTGTCTAGCAGGAATGACTGAGTATTTGAGGTACGGTGGTGCAAAAGAAGCGTGATAGAGAATCAATTCTCCGGTCAGTCGATCACTTTTGGGCTGTGCGACAGTTTAGTTGAAGCCTTTTCAGTGAAAAAGATGGGGAAAGAGTCACTCACATGAGCTGTTGTGAACTCATTGATCATACCCGTGATCCCTCCTCCACCTCTCAAGGATACCTCATCTTCCTGTTCATCCAAGCTCCACCAACCGACAGTCTCTAAAGTAGGCAATTCGATCCAAAGAGGTGGACCAGATTCACAAGTCGCTAATGCTCGACCATCATGAAAGAGAACAGCGGTATTGGCTACTGATATTCTTTTGATTGGGAATTGGGTGAAGAAGGAAAGTAAGCACAAGGTGACTGTACGCAAAATGGAGAACATGATTCGGTGTAAAGATGTGATGGGAGACAAAAGTGTAGCAATGGAAGGAGTGATAGCTTTTCTACCTTTTGATGCGACTGATGCGAGATAGATGTCGGTGAGCATGAATCGGTTAACGAAGACTGGTTTGATAAGACCCTTGTCGTTTGTTGAGAAGACTACTCCAGAAATCATTCCATCGCCATCGAACCTGAAATTATTTCCATTCAGCTTATTTCTAGTGTGCAGATTGCTTGAGACTGACCAGTGAAAATCGCCTTCGTCATCATTTTGTGAAGGATTGCTTCCATTACGACAGTACATTGAATCAGCTAGTTCAGTAGGTAGGGATCCAAAGAAACAGTCGGCCTCTTGTCGACATTCTCGCTTGACCGGGGCATAGTTTCCAGTTCTGTAAGGATGTTTGGCTTTGGACAGAGGAACGGCTGACTCCAAAGCACCAGCTTCGAACATTGCTAGGCCTCTTATCTAGTCCTGGTCCTAGTCCGAGCCACAGGTAGTTAGTCGCTGTTCTGAGCAAACCGAGTGATGACCGATGACATAACTCTGCAAAAATCTTGCTTTGTTTGGCCAAAAATCTCTAAATTTGGCCCTCGTTTTTTGTAGACTACCACCCGGAATACCACACTCGCATAGCACAGGAGCACACATATACCCCTCGATCACAGCTTTGGATGCCCTCGGCCAATGTTCGATTATGCTGTCGTTCATCTCATATACACAATTCCGCCAGCTTTGGCGCTCTACCTGCTAGGGAAACCGTTTCGGACAAGGCGGGAAAGATACAGGACCAACTTGCTGATCCTTGTAAGCCTATAGCAACTTAGACCGAAGTACCGAGGGACTGATGTTTGTCTTTTGAAAGATTGCGGTTATCGCAACGACACCTTGGGACAGCTATCTCGTTCGTAGCAAGATCTGGACTTACCCTTCATCGGCCGTCATTGGTCCCACTCTCTTTTCTATACCGATAGAAGAATACTTCTTCTTTTTCGTGCAAACCTACATCACCTCAAGTCTATATGCACTCACTTCTCGGCCCCTTGTTCATTCGGTCTATCTACAACGTAAATCTCGGAGACGGATCCAACTTGGTGTCGGAGCTGTGATCGTAGCACTATGGATCTTCTCATGCAAGCTGTTTATGGATGAAGGCAAAGGAACCTACATTTCGCTTATCCTACTCTGGTGCTTGCCTTTCTTACTTCTACTTTGGACTTTGGCCTACTCGCATATCATCGCATTACCTTGGACAGCTACAATCTTGCCTGTCGCTGTGCCCACTTTGTATCTTTGGCTGGTAGATACATTTGCGTTGAGAAGGGGAACATGGGTGATTGAAAGTGGAACAAAGCTTGGAATACATCTTTGGCCTCATCTAGAGATAGAGTCAGTCTCCTATGGTATGCCCATTATCCATCCTGACTTTTCCTGCGGCAGGGAGGCCATCTTCTTCCTTGTCACCAATCTCATGATTGTCTTCGGACATGTAGCATCGTGAGTTGACCGTCTGCCTGAAACAACAAGTGCTCACACAGAAGAACAGAGATCTCGCTTTTGCTGTATGCGATACATTCCCTGAACTCTTCAATGAACGTATAGCAAGCGTTCCACCTCTTCTTACAACACTTCAAGCTATCACTCTACCTTCTTCAGCCTATCCTTCTCAGAAATTATCAGCTTTGCAAACCTCACTCGGGATATTGCAGGAGAAGAGCAAAAGCTTTTCGACTGCCTCGATGCTCTTCGAAGGTCGTCTAAGAGTAGAGCTATTATCACTGTATGCGCATCTCAATATGCCTCGAAGTAGAGCTTATCTGAATCGTAGCTACGCAATATGTCGAGTTGCAGATGATGCAATAGACGAAGCCTCTTCACCCTCAGAAGCAACACAGAATCTCTCTGACCTTCAAACCTACTTCCAACTAGCAACCTCTCCTCACACGAACCCTAAAGAACTATCTCTCGCTCTAGCCCGGTGTCAAGAATCACATCAACCGGCCTTATCACTCCTACCCTCTTTAAATCTACCCTATCAACCTTTTGCTGATCTCTTAGCCGGATTCGCAACAGATCTTCAATTCCCAACACTACAAATCCATACTCAAGCAGATTTAGAACTTTACGCACAAAGAGTAGCTTCAAGCGTTGCTGAACTTTCTGTTATTTTGGCTTGTTCAGCTTACAACCAAACACTTGATCCGAATACTTTAGAAGCAGCTAGAGAAATGGGTCAAGCGTTACAATATGTTAATATTGCAAGAGATGTACCTGCTGATTCTGAAATGGGAAGATGTTATTTACCTGGTCGATCTGGGAAAGAAAGTTTGGAAGAACTCAGTGAAGATCGAAGGAAGTTATGTGATTCTGCTGAAGAGATTGGAAGGAGATGTATGTGTGCTATTGATTCTATGCCTGAAGAAGCTAGGGTGGGATTAAGAGCTGCTTGTGCTGTTTATTTGGAAGTTGGTGTGAAGGTAAAGGAGAAATTGAGTAGAGGAGAATTGGAAGGAAGAGCGAAAGTAAGTAAATGGGAAAGAATTGGTGTACTTTGGAGAGTAATACGGACTGGACGTTAAAGTTTTTCTGTTTAGATTATTATTATTATGTGCTTTAATATAGGGCAATATAGACATGTGTAGAAATATTGATAGTGAATAACCTCGTCAGATTACGTAATTGAGGAAAACAAACTTGCTCTCTTTGATTTGTCCAGTCGATCTTACTCCGAAACCACGATGGCAGAAAAGCAAAAGAAGAGTGCAATAGTGGTCGGTTGTGGCATTGGTGGAGTCTCAGTCGCTGCTCGTCTCTCTCATGCTGGCTACAACGTCACAGTCTATGAAAAAGAGTCGCACTCAGGTGGTCGCTGTTCTTTGATCGAGAAGGATGGATATCGGTTCGATCAAGGTCCATCATTGCTACTATTACCGAAACTGTTCGAAGAGACTTTTAACGATTTGGGCACAACCCTTGAAAGCGAAGGAGTCGATATCAAGAAATGCGAACCGAATTATGTAATACATTATAAGGATGGAAGTAACTTGGAACTATCGACGGATCTGACAAGAATGAAAGCCGAGATTGAGCGAATCGAAGGGTTGCAAGGTTTTGATAATTACCTCGCTTTCTTGCAAGAGGCTGGAAGACACTACAACCTCAGTGTGGATCATGTACTACATCGCAACTTCTATAGTCTGCTATCTCTTCTTCGCTGGGGCTTCTTGAAGAGTGTGTTGGTCTTGCATCCTTTTGTTTCGATTGTGAGTTATTACACTTGGGTACGCTTAATGCTGATCATTTTTCTAGTATTCTCGAGCGTCCAAATACTTCCGAACAGAACGATTGAGGAGAGCATTTACATTTGCAGCGATGGTGAGCTCTTAACTTGTAATACACGATCCTATGCTGACGATTTTGCAGTATATGGGCAGTGAGTAGCTTTGCCATACGGTAGAAAGTATCTGATATCGCTTCAAGTGTCACCTATGGATGCTCCTGGCACATACAGTCTCCTACAATATGTGAGTTTCTCCGCATTTGGAAATTTGGTTCACTTCACTGATTTGGTACAGACGGAACTGACAGAGTAAGTCTAGCCAAAGCCTTTCGGACTTGGTCTAACAGTGGTACAGGGGCATCTTTTATCCTATAGGCGGTTTTCACAAGGTAGCCATTGTCCATCTTAGCTCAAAGCGAAGTCTCATTTTGATATAGGTCCCTCAAGCTTTAGAAACGATCGCCAAACGTAATGGAGCTAAATTCCACTACAATAGTCCAGTCAGGCGAATCATTACATCAAACAACATTGCAACTGGTATCGAATTAGAAGATGGAACTACTGCCTCAGCCGATTTGGTCTGCGTGAATGCTGATCTAGTATATGCCTACGCAAATCTCTTTCCCGAATCTTCTCCCTCCTACTCGCAATCACTGACCAAGCGCGAATCTTCATGTTCCTCAATATCGTTTTACTGGTCTCTTGATCGAATAGTGCCAGAATTAGGAATTCATAACATCTTCCTAGCGGATCATTATGCCGAGTCATTTGATTCTATCTTCAAAGATCATAGCATGCCTGAAGAAGCGAGTTATTATGTCAATGTGCCTTCAAGAATAGATCCATCTGCTGCTCCAAGAGGTTGTGATGCTGTGGTAGTTGTGAGTATCGTTTTTCAGATATTCAGTTGATCGCCTGTCTGACGGAGAACATAGCTGGTTCCGGTTGGTCATATAACCAAAGGCGAAACGAAACAAGATTTCCAAGCTATGGTCAACAACGCAAGAGAACAAGTGTTGAGTGGGATCGAGCACAGATTAGGATGCAAAGACTTCAGGAAGTGGATCGTTGCGGAGCAGGTCAATGATCCTCTAAGTTGGAAAGACAAATTCAACTTGGACAAAGGTTCAATCTTGGGCTTGAGTCATAGTTTCTTGTGAGTCTTCAGTCTACCTAAGCTAGGAAACGACTCAGTGTGCATAATAGTAACGTATTGGCTTTCAGACCGAGAACGAAACACTCCAAGATCAAGTGAGTCTCTATGTCTTGATGCTCTTAACTGTGTACTAAACCTTCGCTCAGGAATTGCTACTTTGTTGGTGCTTCTGCACATCCTGGAACAGGTGTACCCATTGTAATGGCCGGTGCAAAGATGACATCGGAGCAAATCTTAGAAGAGCAAGGCGATCCATTGCCTTGGCCAAAATGGTCCAACAATTTATTCGGACCGGACATTAAGACAGAAATAGCGAAGAACAATTGGCCGACAATGACAGTACTATTCGCTCTGATAGCTCTGTTGCTGAGCCTCGTGCCGTTCGTACAAGCTTCAAAGTAGTCCGAACATCTAGACTTTTACATGTACACCGTTATATAGACTAATGTAATTAGAGATTGAATAGAGTCATGACAGCATGTTTGTGTATACCACGAAGTCGCTTTGTCGTTTCTGTCTCATTGACATCCCGGAAAATCATGGTTCGAAACAATGCGCCCGCCTAAGAGAAACGAGTACTCTATTCTGCTGCTGGAACTGCTGCCTTCTCCTTCTGCCTTTCTTTCTTTCCCTTCCTCTTCTTCGGTTTCTCGCCTTCGCCAGAAGCAGCATTGCCTTCACCTGCGACTTTCTGTCTCTTCCTGCTATACTTCTCCAGATCGACTTGCTCATCCCTTCTGGGCAGCTCACCACCCCATTTCCTCTTGCCTAAGGCGTTCTTGAGTTCCTTGACTCTCTTTCGTTTCGGTTGAGCATTAGCTGAAGGTCCGTTTCGATAAGCTGCAAGTTTCTTCAAGCCAACCAGCGAATTCAATTCTGCATCTGTCGCCATGAGGATCTCTGCAGGACTCAGTCCATCTGCTGGTACCGGTACTTTCGTGTAGCTGAAACGAGTAGCCAAATCGCCAATCTATGCAGCTTGGTAAGAGCAGAATAAGCATGCCCAGAGAGTAGAATTACCATATCTTCATGATCGAGCCCGTACAGCTCATCAAGATCTTCAGCCAAAGCATCTTTTGCAGCAGGATCTAATCCTTCTTCCAGTACGGCTTCGATTACCGCAGGATCTTCCTCCTCAGCTTCTCCGCTAATAGCTTTGCCTTTGCCCTTTTTATCCTTCTTCTTTTTCTTGTCCTTTTTGACAGGAGCTGAAGGATCATAAGCTTCTTCTTCCTCGACAGCCTCTTCTGGTGCAATATCTGTAATATCAATATCTTCGGCCCAAGTAGGTTTGCCATCCGGATCCTGCTTCAAAGTTAGGCTCGTATACAGCACGAGAGCTTATCCACTTACTTCTTCCGCATAGTAGTCATCCCCAAACATCTTCTGCATCTGGCGTTCATGTTCGGCTTCATCAAAATCACCTTCCAGATCAAACCCGTCTTGCAAATCTTTGCCAGTACCAGCAATCTTTTGAATTTCTTTCAGCTTATCCATGATTTCCCTTCTCTTCAGATCTTTTATACGAGCTCGAGCAGCTTCCTTTTCAGCTCTTTCAGCAGCTTTCCTTTCCGCTCGAGCATCACGAGCTTTCTTTCGAGTATCATCGGTTCTTCGAACAGTAGTTTCGTTTGATCTTGCATGAGTAACAATATCTGCCCCAGCTCTTGTCGAGACATTTAGCATGTTCGCCTTCAGCGAAAGTCAGAAAGAACTCACTGATCCTCAAATCGAAAGTTGTACTTGGTTTCGAATTCTTCAGCTTTATCTTCAAACTCTTCATCTTCCGAATCATCAATCGTTTTGTCCAAAGGTTTGTAAGCAGGAATCGCATTGACTCCAGTAGGTCCTGCTGGTTCGACTGTCGGTTTGTCTTCTTCGAGAACTTCTTCATGCGTTGGTACATGTTTAGCAGATTTATCCAACCAACCTCGATTGAGGATATAATCTCTTAAGAAAGCATCATCGTCTTGATCTTTGTTTTGCTCCATTTCAGCTGCTTTCCTTTTCTTCTTCTTCTTCTTAGCAGGTTTGCCTTCTTCATCTGCATCTTTGATAACATCGTCCTGGGATTGAGCTTCTTTGGCTGATAACAAGCTTTCTAACATCGCTTTCCCACCAACAGAAGAAAGTAAGAATTCCTTGTACGCTTCATCTTCCATTTCTACTTCTCCTTGAGTCTTTTCTCTCCTAACTAATAAATCCTCCTCATCATCATCTGAACTTCCTCCAGCATGAAAAGCGGCAGTGACTTCTGCTTTTAAAGCTTGTTCTTCTTGATAGGGAGTCATAGTAGGTAAAGTATCAAAAGGTTGTGCACCTTGAGCTAAAAGAGTGATACGTTCTAGATCTTTGAGATGTACAGGTTTGCTTGATTTAGATTTCTTGGATGGTAGAGAAGTAGAGGTAGATTCTTCCAGTTCTGCTCTCCATACCATATTAAGTGAGTGCAATGTGAGAGAAACTGAAGAACGTACCGTCAAAGACTTTCCTACTGGATTCATAAATTGCTGGATCCCCTGATCGGATCTTCGCTAAAGTCTTGAAGATCGCAACATCAACCGCAGGTGTATCTAATTCAGCTTCGCTCTGTTTCCCCCAATGTATTAGTCCTGACTCTCGAGTCAAACTGCAGGTGAACTCACATCTTCGCTAGAATAGTCTGAAGAGCTTTCTGAGTCTTCTGAATTCTCAGCATACTTGTCCTTTACTGTATATAACACCCGAAATCAGTACATCCAGCTGAATCAAAATGAGAGCGACGGAACATTTTGCAAGTTCTTTAGCTCGCTCAGCTCGTTCAGCTTGTTCCAGCTTCTCTTGTTTTTTGCTCTTCTTGCTGCTGACAGACTCGTCTGCGAAGAGATCCATCTGGAGCCGTTTGAGTGTAAGAGACGAAACACAAAAAATGTCAGACAGGTCATCTCGATACCGCGAGCTATGATCTGGAATACTCTGAAAATGATACCTTAGGGATCAGTTGTGCTGTCTGTCAACAGAAGAGGATTCATGCTTGTGTCCGACTAATCAACTTCAGGATCTGGTGCACCAGTACTGGACCCTGTCATTCGATTATCCTCAATCTTGTTCTCTCGCATATGTGTGCTACTGAGCCGAGATCTTCTTTGAGAATGCTGGAATTGCTGTACACATGTTTGGCCCGCTCTGATCCAATGTGCTGTGGAGAAAAACGAAACATCCGAACTGCTAGTATTCTTCGTCAGGCTCTGTGTTCATGGATGGCTACAGAACAGAGGATAGCAAGACATCGAACTCACTCTATGATCTTGCTTCTCCCTTCTTTGAGAATCCGGCTGGCTCTATCAAGTGCTGTAACTACAAGATCTTGTCAAGCCTATGGTGCAACATTCTAGTCGACGACCATCCATCTTACCATTGCAAGCTTGTGCCCAGTCATGGTTATTCCGCCAGCAAAGGATTCATCAAAAAAGTGCAGAATGTCGAAGCAGGATCATGGCAAATAGGCAACACTAAGTCAATTCGAAAAAGGAACAGAAAGTACAATGCAGTCAAAACAATAAAGTTCATTAACCTAATATGTTGCGACCAGCGCTACAATTGACTACTTTAAATTCGAGAAATGTGTTACCCCATTCCATTCTGTTGTTCCCTGCAGACCACGAACATAGAGACCAACCTCTTGCATTACCAGCACAGCCTTCCAAAATCCTTCTTCTTTTTTCTTTCCCGTAAACTCTTCGTGGTAAAGAAGCGCTTCCATTCCAGATCGCACAAACCAATCTTTTTCATCTCTTCCAGTCATCTCATACATTCCTTTCTTGCATTCAAGAGATAGCGCATATCTTTCCGGATCATTTCTTGCTAATCTAGCAACGTGTTGAGAAGTCCATTTTGTGAAAATATGTTTGACTTGTTCTCGTTTGATGTCTGATTTCCATTGTGCTTCAATTGCGATGAGATTGAAGTGAAGATGCGACAATTTGAGTTGATTCTTGAGGTTGAAAATGTTCCCTTTGTGATCTGATTCGATTGCTTGGACAAAAGCTGGATCAACAGAAAATTGATTGTAAAGAGTATTGATATCGGTAATGATGGAACGAAGTTGAGCTAGAGCCAAACGAGTAGTAGCTGGATTAAGAGCTTGACCGACTTTGCTATCAAAGTGATATTGATCCGGTGAAGATTTCTCAGAGAATTGCATTTTGTATGCCTCGAGAATGGTTTGGAATTTAGCTTGTGATTTGGAATGAAACTTTGCATATTTGACAATCTTCTTCTGGGATTGACGTTTAGAATAGTCCAACACCCATTGAACAGAACAAATCAAGAGAGCTATTGCGAAAGAAAATTAGCTTATCTGGTATAAGATCCAAAAGAGATAGAACATACTGGTAAAGATAGTGCAGAAGAGGGCTTCTGCAGCGATAGCAGCGAGCTTGCCAACCCTTCGTTGTATCTCCCTTATCAAGTTGAAGTATCCATACACCGTTCCCTTAAAGCAAGAAACTGGTCCAGTGCAAACGAGATGGAAAGTTGCGGTCTCGCGACCTCCCAGAAACGTTTTCGCGCTGAACTTGTCTGTATATGCTGGTTCAGTTTCAAGGTGGAAGAAGCTTGGGTTGCTGGTGTTGGAATGTAGATGAAAAGATACATTGCAAGTTGAGGAATGTAAAGCTGGTAGAAGATGTTGAGTAGCTTCGAAAGATGACGCGTCGATGAAAGCAGAGCAGAACGACGCGATGCACATGATGAAGAAGATTTGAGTAAAGCGCGACATTTCTTTTTGCTTTATAGAAAGGAAGTGAATAATACAGGAAGAGAAGCGAGAAGAGAGCGCGAGCTAAATAGTAATCACTTTGTTGTGTAATTTTATGCCGCACTGGTCGTGGCCGTACCAAGGCCGACCTGAAATGTCATCAGATAAACTGGCATGATTTCGCCCATTCCACTTAGAAGGAGGACAGAATATATTGTAGATGAGGAACGACAGCGCGAAGGCATCCAATAGTCGAGGTAGATCATATGGTTTGCGCGAGCTACAATGACACAGGTGTGATAGTAACGCCGCGTCTAGGACAAGTGCAGGACCGTATGACACTCCCATGCACTTGCACATTGCTCATGATTCAGCCAACTTCTGTCAGTCTTCATGTCCAGCAGGAATGCGATGTTTGCAATCTCAGGACACAAGTAAAAGCGGAGCAAGGAAGGCAGGGATCATAGGATGAGCACTCTTGCTGCTGAAGCGAGCGAAATAGACCGATAGAGAGCAGCCAACATCGAGAAGGGCTATCAAAGTATTTTGTATGCGAATTGGAAGCTTCCTTCCAGTCTTTGAGTGGCAGCTTTCCGTTTGTCGAGTAGCAAAGAAATTGTCAGTACCTCTAAAGCCATGCCATAGGCCGATTGACACTGTTCGCTGACGATGTCATGTTGCACAATCTGTTTGAAGTATTCTGCTGAGGCTATTTTGCCGGGCTTGCTTCTCTTCTGAGACCAGCCATGTCGACGCCTCTGCAGTCGCCGCTATGTGTCGTGCCAGATCCGACGCCTGTTGATGAGCAACATGCTGAAACCGCTCAAGGTCGAACTTCCACGATCCGAGCTGTCAAATCTTCTGCCTCTGCTGCTGCTGCTGGCTATAGCAGTGACATGTACAATCCATACGCTGGACAGTATCCTCAGCAAGCGCCTCCTTATGCTGATCAATACTACGCCAGTGGAACCCAGCCATCTGCTTTGAGACGCGCTGAGTCTGAAGTCTCGCCTTTGGACTCTGTTTCCAACTTTGGGGACGAAAGGACAGTAGTGAACAGCTATTCTCACTCGAATTGGCAGCATCAAGATCCTTACCAACAATCAACGCATCACCAAGACTTGTCTTCAGATAGCTACTATCCAACTCGCAACCTGAATCCTTATGAAGATGATGATAGGGATTACAATTACGGCAGACATTATCAAGATAGTACGGCAGAGTTGCCTTTAGTTCATTTTGCTGGCAAACAGTCTGAATGGCAACCTGAATCCGAGCGAGAACAACGTGGTTTATACGATCCTTCTCCTCTAGTAGTAGCAGATAACAAATATCCTCCTTCTTTGCTTACTTCCGACGAGAAGAAAAGGTCGTCCTCCTTCCTGGCTCTACCTGATGAATCATTGATTGGCAAGCAAAGACCTTCGGTTTGGAAGAGGATATGGAGGGATACTACACCAATAGAACAGCGGATCGAGAACCACAAACGTGGGATCGGTGTGCAAGCTCGACCCTGGGCCTGTTGGGCTTTATCGATAGCAATGCTGGTCGTCTTCATCGTTGAGCTGCAGCAAAATGTGCGTGTTGGACAGATTTGCTCGGATGTAAGCTGACATTAGGTATAGTGGAAGTATCAAGGAACACCTATAGCGATCAAACCCAGTCCGTTCTGCTCGTGAAAGTCCTATGTCAAGACTCACAATTTGTGTAACAGTCTTCAACCCAATGATTGGACCTACTTCGAATGTCATGATTCACAGCGGCGCTCGTTTCACTCCATGCATTAAAAACGTACCAGGCGTATCGGATCAGAATTTTGCTAGTCTGACAAACAAAGACAATCCACCTTCGTCAGGCGAGTTGTACTTCGTTTCCCGTACAAGAACAAATTCTCAATTTGATCTTTAGTGCAAAGCCTGTCTGAAATTTGCGGGTTCGGTGGATTCAGCTCCAACGGAGTGCCAGATCAATCTTTCCGTTTCATTGTGCCCATCTTCCTGTAAGCTTGGCGGGCTACTTCTCTCTGTCAATCAGTGATTGAGCAGTCCTTCCTGCCTTACAGACACGCTGGAATCATACACATCCTTCTCAATCTAGTGTGAGCAAATTGTAGCTTATCGAAACCGACTTCTTATTGTAGATCAGGGTACAACTATCTACTTCAGCTCAAGTAGAAAGAGAAATGGGGACACCTCGATTCGTAGTCCTCTACTTTTGCGCAGGAATCTTCGGTTGTCGGTCTGCTTGCCCTCCCTCTTTTTCCTTTAAGCTAAATGCGCACAACAGTCATACTGGGAGGTAACTTCGCTTTAGTTGGTCAACCTTCTGTAGGCGCATCAGGAGCGATCTTTGGTACCCATGCGACCGCATTTGTGGATTTGGTAGCCCATTGGAAGATTGAACATCGACCGAAGAGAAAGATGGTCTTCTTATTGATTGAATTGATTCTGGGTATAGCATTAGGATATGTTCCTGGTATTGTGAGTTTTCCTCAGCGTGAGTTAGAGGAATAGGCTCATGTGGTCTTAATAGGATAATTTCAGCCATTTAGGTGAGGAAAAAGAGGGGGAATTAGCTTACAGCTCATTCCCTGTCTTTTTTTTCCATCACAGGTGGTTTCGCCATGGGTCTTTTGCTCTCAATCGTAAGCTCTTTCTGACACGTACTGTCATTTAACTCAGAAGTTGGTCCAGATTCTCTACCCTGCAATCCATCAAACCAAAAGACATCGAATGATCTTCTATGTGCTACGAGCCATAGCTGTACCTGGCGTGATAGTGCTTTTTGTAGTGCTCACGCGCAACTTTTACACGAGCGATCCCAATGCTGTAAGTTCTTATCACGTGGTGTTCTGCATTAGCTAAAAGATACATAGGCCTGCTCTTGGTGTCGCTATTTATCATGTATGTCTTGCGATCAGCTGCTGGATTGCTTAAGCTGATTAGAGCGATTCAGGTTGGCCAAGCGCAAACAACAATCAGTAGATCCTCTTTAATTCTCAGCAATCAATAGCTGATGATTGCGTGTAGATGTAAAGGCAGCGGCTTAACGACCACCAATACCCAAGCAACCACAGGATCAACATCATGGAATCTCTTCATCGGACTACTCGGTCTAGCATTGTAGCATTATATAGCATCGCAAGGACATTACATATGAGTACATACAGAGCATAGCGATTCACCCTGAAAGTAGCATGAAAGTTGTATTATGTCAGCGCGTCATTCCAAACCTGTGGTTTCTTTCTCGATCTATGATCAAACGCGCTTTAGCAACCGCCAGCAACGTCAGAATGTCTACACAACTATCAGGTACGTTTCAGTCTGCTCACCTATAGTTCTAGTCTCAATGGTCGATCAGTTTTGAACGCTCCTCTATCTTTCGCTACTCCGCCTGTGTGTACTTTCCTGGCTGCTTCTTCTCATTGGACTCATGTCGTCCTCGATTATAGGGCGTGCAACCTACAACTGGCTTCTATCGTTCGGTTCGAGCTCAAGAGTGAAGTCACCTCGCTGACTCTCCTTGACTTTGACGAACAGGCAACGGATACTGCGAAAGTGAGTAATGCTGTGATCTCTTCTCGTCGCTAGCTGATGGGAGGTTCGCATTATACAGCTGGACCGTGAGCACTGCATTCAGTTTGGCAGGGATCTATCCATTAATGCTCGCTTTCAGGCAAGATCATGGTTCCCACATTCTCGCTGCAGTAGTCAACAAGGGTCAGCTGTGATCTCTTGAGCGTCCTTCTTGTGCAGAGCTTAATCAGCACGCTCATGTGATAGACTTCCTGGAATTTTCAGCTAATAATGGGAATGATTTGCGATCGATTCTTTCTCCTGGTTGTACTTGGTGTTTGTGCATAACGTGCGTGGCTCTGATATCATTTTCCAATGACATGAGATGAATATGAGATCTTTGGCAACGTACAGGCGCTGGTCAGTGGTCTCTCCAAATTCGGTGACATATCACTAAAGGAGTACGGAATAGGAAAGAAGCCTTTGATCACCGCGTCGAGTATGGCGATTCGATCGTACCTAAAGTCATCTTAGAAGCAACGCACGAAAAGGCGATCAAGAACAAGCAGTACGGCCTTGAACTGCAAGACTTGAAGATGTTTGAGGCTTCAGAAGAAGATAAGAATGGGACCAGTGATTTTGTCAAGGTCAGTAGATGTGCTTCTTGACTTGCCCAGAGACTGACTGGTCGGCTCAGTCGAATGGAAATGGTCGGCCTAGAAAGTCTGAACTTTGAAATGTGAAAGCAAATGTCAATAGCTAATCGCACGCGTCTTCTCGATTCCCTGTGCTTATCTGAGCATTCTCCTCGTTTTCGCTTTATCTCACTCACTGCTCTGGTCACTTTCATGCTCTGTTCAGGCTGATTCGACATGTATCCTGTTCTTCTCGTTGGCCTTGCGCTTCCGCAGCTTCCTTCTATACAGTCATATCGCTCTTCGACATTCATGTCTGCTCAGCCATTCTGTCTAAAAGTACGGACGCACATTACGTGTTGAAGGAATCGAAGAAGTCAGCTCAGAACGAGAGTCTGCATAGGAGAGTGAAGTATTAATGCAAGAAGCTGCCATTGATACGCATGCTATGCGCTAATGGTGCTTGAAGTAGCGCGCTAGTGGTGCTTGAAGTAGCGGTGATTATAGGCAAGGTGAATATGAGATGGCTCTAATTACTAATAGCAAGTCCGACTCGGAGGGTTAGAAATATCCTAATAGCGATGGTGACCCTCAGCCCGCTAGTGTCCGGAGAGCTAAGCTCCTCAAGCACAACCACAGTTTGCTACAAGTCCCTTGTCCGCCGAGTTGACCTCAATGTATCTTGCAAGTGAACAACGAGATTTGGGACTGCTCATTTCTTCCTAGCGCCATACGGTTCTACTTGAAAGGCCTCTGCATAGGAGCTCCTTGCCCGTGCTCGTTATCGTGTTCGCTCTGGAGAATGTGTTCGCACAATGTGTCCAAGGTGGAATGTGCGATCAAGGGGTACAATGCTGAACTGGGACGGGAGCACACCGTTCCGATAGGGCCTAGGCGTATGCTCCGCGGAGGCCTATCTTCTATCCCTATTTGAAGAAATCCATGGTCTTTCGCTCTTCTCCTCATCAGCAACGAATATCAGTAGAAGATGCCAATCACTGCTGCAGATCTATCGACCCTGCACTCGTCCTCTATTAAAGCTCTTCAAGCTGCCTTGACAAGACATGTTGATCCTCTGACAATCGCCTTCTTCAGTATGTCTTCTCCTCCTCTTGGGATGATCGTGCGCTAATACATTTCGATCAGGTATAAGCAATTTCACCTATATTTGCATACTATACTTTTCTGCCAAGATCTCAGAAGCTCTCTTTCGCCGGTACTCAATTGTCTTTCCAACTCTCTCCTTTGCCAATCAACGTACAGCGGTCATCTATGTGCTGAATATATTCTACACGACTATTGCTCTTGCGCTTCAGCTAGCTGCAACTTCCCTCCTGGCGGAAGAATACTCCCTCGCACGAATCAACTGTGTATATGTCGCTGCAACCTTCGTCTGTGGCTTGTATCTCTTCGAGTTGATTTACAGGGTGGAAATGAGATGGCCGATGCTGATCCATCACTTTTCAGTAAGTCTGAAATCGTCCAATTAAAGCTACTTCTCATACCATGAACAGACTATCTTTTCTATGATCTTCGTGCTCGCATGTTCTACAAAGACGCAGCACCCTAGCTTAATGGTCACTGGCTTGGTATGGCTGTTTCAGGCGACTACAGAACAGTCTATCTTTGCCGCACTTCTAATGTGTGAGCGAACTATCTGCTCTTTTCCAGAACAGCGCTGAATTAGTGCCTCAGATCGACTTAAGTACTCAACCCGTAAAGTGAAATTCGCCTTGCGGTTCGCCTCCATTCAATCGTTGTACGTCGCCGTTCTTGGAATCTACTACAAACTCTTATATTTGCTTCGATAGTATCTCTAAATTTGTCTTCGCCATTTACGTTCTGGTCTGGTGGGGTCTTACAGAAGCGCGAAACAAAGATTCTCTCGACTTGGCATTCTCGGTCATCTTGGTTCTGAGCATAGTCATCTTGATGGCAACTCAAGTCTACGGGTCTATGGTAGTCTGGAAGATCGCTCGAGCAGTTGATGCTCTTGAGAATTTAGCTACTCATATCAAACAAGACGAAGAGAAAGATCTGTCTGATGGCGCTGGTTCAGATACCATAGGTATGTGTTTGTGCTTTCTTCAGCTTAGAGTGGGCGCTTTACTCATACTTTGTCCAGGGAAGTGCTCCAGCACACACGTAGCAGTGCTTCTGAATACTCGCCCAACTGGTATATAGTCAAGCATGGCATTCTTCATAACTTCTGCTTTCTTTGTGTTGTATGTGGTGGTTTAACCTAGATGTCTGTGTGGCACGAGCTTCAATACTAGATTGCTTTGTTTGCTTTGGATTGGCGATCCATGCGCCTTGAAATAGCAGTATAGGGAAGCTGAAAATTTGATTCAATGTCATCAGAAGATATATCACATTGTGCGATCTCAGCTAAACTATGAAGGAGTCTGAGGCTGAGCTTCTGCTCCTCTTCTCTCCTCCTCCCTCTATCGCTTACTTGAAATGTGATGGTCAAGTCCAGTTAACGAAACTTAATTTTAACTCTTTTCCTTCTCTTGAACCCCGTTGATTTTCCCTAGTAGCGAAGAGAAGCCGCCTAGTCAAACAAGATGGGTTAGTTATCCTGCTTTGCTGTCGAAGACCCGTTGTCTATACCCTGTTTGTGCGAAATTTGGTCGAACCACAAGCTCTCAACCACGCAAAACGAGCCAGGACAGTCCATAGAGCTCTTGGGAGCATAGAACGCTGGAGATATCCCATCAGCAAAGTCTATTGAGCTTGAATACCAGCCTGCTGTCATACTTCGAAAAAATCTTCTGCAACTGTCGAACTTCATGCTCATTGCTTGAATCTCTTCTCGAACAGGTATCACAAGAACGACAAGGGACAAGAGGTCCGCCTCAGGGGCCCAAAGAGCTCAATACCGCAAGAAGAGGAAGTTCGAATTAGGTCGTCAGCCAGCCATGACCAAGCTAGGCGCTAAACGCATTCACACCGTCCGTGTACGTGGAGGCAACATCAAGCACCGAGCTCTTCGTCTGGAATCAGGCAATTTCGCTTGGGGTTCAGAACACACTACTCGCAAAACCCGTGTCATCGGTGTAGTCTACAACTCTTCCAACAACGAGTTGGTACGAACAAACACTCTTGTCAAGAACGCTATTGTCCAGATCGATGCTACACCTTTCAGACAATGGTATGAAGCGCATTATCACCAGGCAATCACAAAGAAGGGCAGGGTCAGTCCTAATTGTTCATCTAGATTTGTTATCTGGTCTAACATGATTGGGTTTTGACAGGCCGCCGCTAAAGAAGCTGAAGCTGATGCCGTTGCACCTTCCGAAGGCAAACAGAAAAAGCTAGATGCACTCAAAGCTCAATCCAAAGTCGACCCTCTTCTAGAATCTCAATTCCAGGCCGGTCGTCTTTACGCTGCTATCTCATCCCGACCAGGTCAAAGTGGACGATGTGATGGTTACGTGCTCGAAGGAAAGGAACTCGAGTTCTACCTCAGGAGATGTACGTGGTGACAGTTGACTTTTTCAGCCTTGTACTGATGAACCTCTGGTATGCTCGTACAGTGAGAGCAGGCAAAGCCAAGCACGCCGCGTAAACGTGTCGCTTTGGTTGTACTGGTGGTACAGCATGATTTGGTCATTGAGTTGCATTTTGCGAAATCAAAAGATGATATCGATGGGTATTCTGCATTTGGGTTCAAGAGATTGAATCGTAAACCTTCGTATCTGTCAAACTCACTCAACTGCAATTCGATGCCTGCAAGCTGTTCTGCCTTTGTTTGAGCATAATTTCACTGCACATTTGTCTGCTCTTCTTCCAATCCTCAGTCTTCGTACTCTTCTGCTCCTTTACCCTCATGTCAATTCTTCCGGATGTGCATTGTCTGGCTACGCCTTTCTTAGCTTTAGTGATCTTCACATCTATGTTCTGATGTGTCTTCTTGTTTTCGTTCGAAAGCATTAGGATGAAAGTCGACAGCTCATAGGAGGGAAATGGAAAGCAAGAAGATGTGAAGCTCGTGTCACAAATCTCCATTTTTCCTTGAAGTGAGAACTCGATACTGACTGAACTTTACACGCCCAAATGAACTGAAATGAAAGAAAGAGAAACCTCTCAAAGCCCAACAGAAAACGTCTCCTTCCCCTTGTATATTGCAGATGTACTCTTGTCCCTAGTACGAAGCTTTTTCATCCATTGACTTTTCCTCCTTGTCATCAGGCTGGTAGCTGAGCTTGACCATAGTGTTTGGTACAGGGTATCTATTAACCATGTATCAGTACTAGAATACATTGACCAAACGGAGAAAGACCGACCTGTTCACGTCATCCTTTGACATCGCATCAACATGGCGAGAAACAGAAGTCTGTGCGGAAAGAAAAGAAACGCATGTCGATTAATTGCTGACTCTGTCGCTCCGGTAATATATCAGACTTACATGCATTTCGATTCCACTGTGGGCGAAGCCAGAACCAGCTGATTTCTGGGCGATGGATTTCTTGCTTGTCATACGAGGTCCAACAATAGCTTTGTATAGTAGAATACAGTTGAGAGGAGCGATGAAGGATCCAAAGAGGTAGTAAGAAGCCAAGATAGCGATGGAGAGGAGCTTCATGTCATGGAATCTGAGGACCCACGATCAGCATAAGATGGAGAGTATAGATGAGGCAAGCTTACGTCGTAGCGCCTGCTAGTCCTAGCCATAATGAAAGAGCAATGTGAAGCGAGACTACAGTCAATACGACCAGCGATTCTGTACAGTAGGTCAGTTGACCTGCGAGGCTTCAGTAGGGTCAACTCACGAAGTTGTAGTGTCATACTGAAGGACCATAAGCAACAAGCTCCGTGCATCATCAAAAAGACTCACTAAGTACGCTTAAGAGGTGCCACAGCGGAAGATCTAGCTGAGATTTCTTTGAGAGCTTTGATCTGCCTATGGAGGAAGAATTGATAGTGAATGGTGATAGGAAGATAAATAAGGACAGTGAGAATAAGTAGAAGGAAGCCATTGCCGAGAGGAATATGTCTAAGCGAACATCAGCTTAAGACAAATTGCTTTTTGCAAATCCATCGCTCACGAGCCAGTCTTGTTGAAATTTGCTCTTGCTGTGTCCATCCGGGCAAAACCTACAGTCAATGCCGCTGCATCGACCATTTGTCCGCTTTGCCACTGTCCGACCATAGACTGTACTTGATGGAGAACATCGTCGGTACGAGCGAACACAATCGAATAGAGTACGCCATATTGAATGTAGAGAGAAAGAGTACTGCCAAGATATGGTGAGTTCAGGAAAATATGGCGAACAATGCAATACTCACACTGCCACTGAAGCCACGAAAGCGAAAGGGAAGAATATGTTCAGAGCCATAGGAGAAATGAAACGGCGGAAAGAAGTAGGAACAGGACTCCAAGTAGGCGCCATATTGGCGAGATTGCTTTGTTTAGCTTGTTCTTTTGCCAGATAACCCGCAACTGCGGCTCCCTAAGATAGGATTGAGAACTGATAGGTCACACTATTGTGTGCAATTACCCAAGTCTCGGTCCACATCTAATCAGACACTAGTGTGAGCACCATTTACATCTGAGGTAGGTAGAAAACTCACCAGTGCAATCAAAGGAATCCATTTGGCGCCTTCGAAGTACTTTGAAAGCCATGAGCACGAAATCGCAAAACGAGAGATATCGACATACATGATCTCCGGGCGACGCGTGTTTCTTATCCCATGATAAGACATAGAAATAGGTAGAGACGATCGAACCGGTAAAGAAGAGGGTGCTCCACTGCATTGTCGAATTTAGTCTGATACAACATGCAGAGGGATGAACTACTCACGATCGCTTGAAGCAGACTGGTATTTGGACAAAGCAGCGTTTGCTCAGTCGTTGTTGATCTTCGCATCACCCAAAAACCGCTCTTGAAGCATTTCACAATAATAATGCCTACAGAAGCAACTAGACCGACGCCAGCGAGAGCGAAGTTGAATTTGAGGGCAGGAAAGAATGCAGCTGGGACAGGAGGGATTCGAGAACCTGCGATTTTGGTAATGAGGAAAGTATAGGGCTAAAGCAAGAAGTGAAAGATCAGCGGATATTGGCAGGACTGCGATTATCTAAAGCTTACATTGGTGGTCGAAGGTAAGGCTTCAGCGGCTTTGAGTAAGGCAGCCATCGCGTCGATTTGAATGCAGAAAGGGAGAGTATGAGGGAAGAGAGCTTGATACGAAGCAAGTCAAGCGATCAGAGGTAGACAGCTTTGGCAGATCGAGGTGAGCAAGTGACTTGAGCTGGGAAGAGAGAGACGAAGCGTTGGGCAAGAAAAGGATCAATCGGGCATCGGTAATTGCGGAAGCGGGCGTAGAAAGAATACGTTTGAATTCTTTCAGCCCTTTTGATTAATGCGCAATACCACCGAAAGGATAGAACTAATCAAACTTCGGTCTAATGTAGGTTTTGAGACATGGAAGCTATCAAAGGAAGACGAAAGGCGTGGTTCCTGATACCTCACAGATACGCTTCCATGTGCTCCCAAAAGTGTGGTGCGAAGGGTTGCAAAGAGGAGAAGACAATTCTCAGTGATCCTCTTGGCACTAAGGAAACAGATGATTGATATCTGTGCAGATATAGTGCTGGTACTTATCATCAAAAGAGCATCTTGCAACGAAATACAGCAATTACGCGAGATGAGACAGGAAGCCAAAAAGCTGGAAGCCGACATGTCATATGCCACTGCAGAGAGCACAAGATGCTGTTATAGAATTCAGTTGTCCTTACAAGCTAGCAAGATGAGGAAGATTGAGCTGTCCGAGACCTCCTTTTTGCATGTCATTTGACAGAAGTTTGCCTCTTGCTTCTTGCTCTGTTTCAAGGTGCATCTTCTCCAGCAACCACTACGTGATTGAGCGCATGCCCTGTGTGCGCGTCGCATACGCGAAATAGCGCTCGCTTGACAAGAGTTCGCGCGGCAGTGTTGACTTCGGAAACGTCCAATTCACCTCTGCCGACAAGAGAATGCAGTCGCCAGGTCATGATCTGCCCATTTCATCTACTCCTCGTCCTTCAGCGCTCAGCAGACGAGCTGTGTCCGATTCTCGAAGTCGAGAGCTGGCAATCTCTTTCAACCCGGTAGCTTCTCCCTCTAGTTCGCCTCGCAACAAGGCTTTGGAGCTCGAAGATGATGATGCACCATTCGGAATTCCACTTCTACAGCCAAGCTCATCTCCAACGACTTCTCCTCGAAGTCAATTGATTGGGCTGTCGGCGGTAGATGAACCTGCTTCGCCCAAGCTTACTGCAAGCAAATCAGCGCCCAAGAGAAGTGGAAGGGAGTCTTCGCCAAAGATTCAAAGCATGTCCCTCTTTGGCAGAACTTCAAGAGGTCAGACACCTGAAGCCGCTCAGACTCCCACTTTGTTGGTTGCAGACGTTCAGATGCCGCGCTCGAGGTTGCTTGTCATCAAGAGTACGCGTCAACATGTCTACTTACGATATTGCTCATTCTTTCTTGACAGCTCATACAATCTATGTCAGTTGACTCTCGACTTGACTCTGACGTACAGCTGATACGTCAACGAGACAGCCTCAACCTAGCGCTCTTTCTCCCTTTCCATCCGCTATCTTAGGCTTTCGCGTTGTCTTTCATCCATTATCTCAAAGTAAGTCAATCTCGCTGCGATTTCCCTAGTACTGACACAACCGCAGCACGTATCAAAGACTGTGAAATCCGTTTCAACTTCCAACCATCGCTCACTACATCTGATCAACCTGCACCGATCATCAAATGCATCTACCCATCTCACGTTGCATCACCTTTGAACAGGGATAAAGATTTTACTGAGATCAAGCGAACTACTACTAGAACTGGTGGAGTAAGTTTAGGATTTGATCCGTATGGGAGTTTGCACTTGGATGGAACGAACACGATGGAAGCTAGTTATAAGAGCGTGAGTTTACCTTGATGTTTGTTGCGAGTCGCGCTGAATCATCATTATATTCACAGCATGCGAGTATTCAGTCGGTGATCTCCTGTCATCTATTAGTTGTAGCCACTGATAGCGAGGTGCACTGACAGAGGTTCGGGCGTGGAAACTTCAACTGCTTTATTCACTTTACGAGAAGATCCAGTTCAGTAAGCCCGATCCCGGTCGTTAAGCTAGGTAATCTAGGTTGATCGTCATTGTTGTATTACAGACGCGCTGGAGTTGAATCAAGTCTCGATATGGCTCTTCTTCTGCAATTGCCTGATCAGCATGATTTGAGTTTCGAAGCGGATATGATGGTCGAAGCTACTCAGAGTGGAGGAGGGACGCAAGAAGCTCTTCGTAGATTGTCAGTATTCTCCTCTCGTCTGCTGATTATGAGCTCAGTGGGAAGGGTTTCGACAGTTTGGGAAGTCCGCGCATTTATCGTATTACGGTGATTTCCTCATGTATCAAATTGAGAGTGATAGTTAGCTGATACACGGCGATATAGTACGACGGGACGAGCGAGTATGGGGAACTCAAGATTGGTGCTGGGTCCAACAATTTCCTGCAAGATCAAGAGATGTCGTTACATCCGTAGTAGCATTGAGCATAGCATAGCATTAGCATATAGCACATAGAGCATTGAACACAACTGTCTTATAGTCCTTTCCCTTCCTCTGACTCGCATGAAGTCTCGGCTCGCTTATCCGCGTCATACCCAGAAGCCAACTTCTCGTGTTGGGTTGCTCTCAAAACACAAGTCGTATTGGTTTAGGACTCTCTGTACACGCACAGCATAACATGACTACGGCTCTTTCTCAACAGCAGCAGCCTCCCGCTCCAAAACCTATTGATTACTCGAAAGCGACAGGTGCGGTTTCACATTTTCGCTAGCCTGCATGACTAGCTGATAACCAGGTCTGTTTTATAATCACAGATGGTACAGGTAGGTCTACTATCATGCTACGCTTATGAATTTGGCTCACAGCGACTTGCAGGCGTCATTCAACATGATCCTTGGTTAGAACCTTCAGCTCCAGGTCTTCGAGAACGGTGCGCTATTTGTCGTACAGCTTCCTAGGAGCTGTGTCAGACAGACTGTTGAGCTGCACAGATACGCACATTACAAGCAATGGAAAGATGCAATTCAGCAGCATGAAGGAGGTTACGACAACTTCTCTAAAGGTTACCTCAAGTTTGGTCTGATCGTTCAAGAGAACAACGACATTCTTTACCGCGAATGGGCGCCTGGTGTGACTTCCGCTAATCTGGTTGGAGATTTCAGTCGGTCAACAGTTCAGCTTTGCTATACATTAGCTGAGGTTGAACTGTATCACCGACAGATGGATGGAATAGAGAGTCTCATCCTATGAAACGAGACGAGTATGGAGTTTGGGAGATTCTGGTCAAAGCTGTCAATGGTCAGACTGCTATTCCTCATAATACCAAAGTCAAGGTCAACCTACAATTTGTTCGCTGCATATTCTTCAGCTGACATACTTGTCTGCATTGACAGATCTCTATGACCAAGCCTGATGGCGAACGAATCGAACGTCTTCCAGCTTGGATCAGGTATGCTCTTTTTGCTACCAGCATATCGAGCTGAACAATCATCAGACGAGTGACTCAGGATCTGTCAGTATCACCTATCTACGATGCCATCTTCTGGAATCCGCCAAAGAAGTACCAGTTCAAGAACCCTAGACCAGCTCCGCCCAAAGCTGTAAAAGTCTATGAAGCGCATGGCAAGTGATCTTTGATCTTTTCAGGTTGTTCTGATTGAACATCGATCATTTACAGTTGGTATCTCGACACCTGAATTACGAGTTGGCACCTATCCTGAATTCACGCGCAATGTCCTCCCTCGAATCAAGAAGTTGGGCTACAACACTATCCAGCTCATGGCCATTATGTCAGTGGAACGTGTCTGGAATCAACAAATGCTGATTTCAGCATATCGTCATCTGACAGGGAACACGCTTACTATGCAAGTTTCGGTTACCAGGTTACAAACTTCTTCTGTGTTTCTTCTCGATACGGTATTGTCTCTCCATCGATAAACTTTGACTCGATGCTCAATACCGCGACATAGGCACTCCCGAGGAACTAATGGAATTAATCGACACCGCTCATGGAATGGGCCTAACAGTCCTTCTCGATGTTGTGCACTCTCACGCATGCAAGAATGTAGCAGACGGCATCAACTACTTTGACGGAACAGACCATCAATATTTCCACGGCGGAGTCAAAGGCAAACATGAACTTTGGGACTCTCGTTTGTTCAACTACGAATCTCATGAAGTTCTTCGATTCCTCTTATCTAACCTAAGATTTTATATGGAAGAATTCATGTTTGATGGATTCCGTTTCGATGGCGTTACTTCTATGCTTTACACCCATCATGGAATAGGAACAGGCTTCTCTGGTGGCTATCATGAGTACTTTGGTCCAAATGTAGACTTGGGAGCCGTTGGATACCTTATGCTGGTCAGTTCTGCTCTTTCTTGCCGCATTTCAGGCTTTGAAAAAATCTGACTACTGACAGGCGAATGAAATGCTCCACGAAATCTACCCAACATGCATTACTATCGCTGAAGATGTATCAGGCATGCCAGCTCTCTGCCGACCTGTATTTGAGGGTGGTATGGGTTTCGACTACCGACTCTCGATGGCTGTCCCAGATATGTGGATCAAGCTGCTTAAAGAATCAACAGATGAAGCTTGGGATTTAGCTGCTATTTGCCATACTTTAACTAACCGAAGACATTTGGAGAAGTCAATCTGTTATGCTGAATCTCATGATCAAGCTTTGGTGGGAGATAAGACGATTGCCTTTTGGTTGATGGATAAAGAAATGTACACCAACATGAGCGATTTATCGGAACGAACGCCAGTCATTGATCGAGGTTTGGCTTTCCATAAGCTGATCCGGTAGGCCCCTCCTCTTTTTGAGTGATGGCACTTTTGTGACTGGGTGGAGTTTACAGTATGCTGACACATGGACTGGGAGGAGAAGGATATCTCAACTTCGAAGGTAACGAATTCGGTCATCCAGAATGGCTCGATTTCCCAAGAGAAGGCAATGGTAACTCCTTCCAATATGTACGCTCATTCTTCAACCGGTAATCACATCGGCTAATATACTATTTGTATAGGCTCGACGTCAATTCAACATCTGCGACGATCATCTTTTACGATACAGATATCTGAACAATTTTGATGCGGCTATGAATTACACTGAAGGGATTTACAATTGGCTCAGTGCTCCTCAGGTGAGGAGGTCCATTACTTAGTATGTTGAACCTACTAAGTATTGGTCTTCCTTCACAGGCATACATCTCGCTCAAGAACGAGGTACGATTTCGACCGATTTATGACCATTCGGCTACGCCTGATTGATGTGTGACAGTCCGACAAAGTGATTGTCTTCGAGAGAGCAAATTGCCTGTTCTTGTTCAACTTCCACCCGACGAATAGTTATGCAGATTACAGAATCGGTTCAGGTGCAGCAGGTATGTCACAGTGCTTATATGTGACCGTTCACTTATATAGCGTTTGTGGAATGCAGGAAAGTACAAGATCGCGCTCAATTCGGATGAGGCAAGGTTTGGAGGACATGATCGAATCGATATGAATGGCGAATACTTCACAACTCCAATGGTCAGTACTCTTGGTACTTTGAGCTAACACACGCTGACCCATATGCATAGGAATGGAATGGCCGACCAAATTGGCTTCATGTATGTCTCTATGTCTGATTCAGATCGTGTAAGAAGACTGATTGATTGCTTCCAGGTCTATTTGCCGACTAGAACTTTCCTGCTATTAGCTTTGGCTTGAGTAGTGTTTCATGCAGATCACTGAAAATGGGTCTTTGGGTTGCGACCGGGAAATCAGGGAAATGGAAATGTTCATAGCCGAGGAATATAATAAGACAAAATGGGAGCCTAAAAGCTGATCAAGTAAGATAATTCTACGTCGATTCCGAGTCCGCACAGTTTGAGATCGCACGTCCGTCCTTGATACAAACCGTGACTTCTTTGTGCAGCAACGACTATGCGTCCAGATTATGCCTTACTCTTAATGTGGATCTAGACTGCTAGGTGAGTACTTAAGAGCGCGTCTACTGCCACTGCCAGCTCAGTGTTGGCAATCTGGAGATCTTTCTGTTTACTTTTTCACAATCCCATTTCAGCTACGCGCTGGCCAGGATCTATTGGCGAATTATCCCAGAAAACTGTCTGTGCTTCTTCTTCTTACTGTCATCTGCTCTCAAAGGGCACGATGCCAACACTTCGAAAACGCACGAATGCTGTTCAATATGCTGAAGTCACGGAAGAAGGTCAAAGTACATCTAAAGCTTCGCGCAAACGCAACGCAACAGGGCCGAAGAAGATCAAGCGGGCAAATCCAACCACTTGGCCTCTACCTTGTGAAATCACTCTAACCATCTTCGAAGAACTCTCTCGGCCTTCTGTGCGAGACGTCGCAGCCTATCGGGTATATCAAGCAGGTATAGCACGTCTTAGTCTCATCTGCAAAGCCACTGTCGCACCGGCGCGAGCTATTTTACTCAGATCGCCTGTCTTCGATTACGAGCGCAATAACAGCCACAGCGCAAGAGTGAGCCTTCTAGAAGCGCTGCAATCTGTTGAAGAGCAAGACACAAGAATTGCATTCGCTACCAAACAGTTTACCTATTTCAACTATCCCGCTTTCAGCGACACTCGCCTGTCTCGTACTTCATTGCTGTCAAGTATCCTGGACATCACTCTGCTAACCAATCTCTCCATTGAGCACTCATCCAAATATGGCGTCATCAAAATCCCTCTTTCTGAAATCACCTCTCAGCTCAAGAACGCAAGCGCAAGCCTTGCGCAACTCAAAAACCTCACACTCAAGAATTTTGTGACTTCTTCTGACGACTTCCACATCTGCTTATACTTCAATCCTTTCTTTGCCTTCGCTCCTGCGTCTAGTTCTGCACTTTCACAATTACAGCCATTATTCGGATTGGTTGAACATCAAAGATGCTGCGAGCATTGCGACTTCGATTATCCACAGTCAACTCCAATACTTGTATCTGGACTGTAGTTATACGCATCAATTTGAGATGGATGCTAGCAAGCCGATGCAAATCATTCCAACTGCAGCGATGACCAACTTAGCACTGAAGTGGTTCGGATCATGGTCTCTATCAAATTTTACTCATATTTGGTCTCGCTATCCTCTTCTCCGACATCTGTCGATTGATGATGCTGCAGTCGCATTAGACAGCCTACCGTTAGTCAGATTGTCCCGTTACTTCATCACATGGTGTCTAAACTTGGTACAGATCTGGGCTGATCAGCTTGCGATACAATTTTGCGGACGATGTCATTGCCCGTCTAAGAGACCCGCCTATGCCTCTTTGGACTACCGCTGAAAGTAATATCAAGCGACTTTACATTACGAGAATTGCTATCAATCAAATGCCACTCTTGTTAGACTCGCCTAGTATGAGAAACTTACAACTACTGCACACTCCTGCTGTCGAATATGAAGAGGTACTAGAGGCGTTGAAGCTGACGTGTCATTTCAAGGGCATAAGATTGGTTTTGGGGGCGTTCGAGATGGAAGATTGGATGGATGGTAAGTCAGACCTCCCCAAGCAGATATGTGCAGACCAACTTTACTTGTGCTAACAGCAATGGAGCGATGGGATGCGTTGCCGAATTTGCCTGCGCTTAACGCTGAATTCTGACGAGCGAAGACAAGGACGATGCTGTGAAGGTAATAGTATGTTGTGCATTGTACTTGAGTGCTTGACTGATGCTATGCTCATCAAAGTATTATGCCAATTCCTGCGATTACAAGACCGCAAACATATAAGCATGTTAGGTTTACAAAGTCAGCGGCTGGACTGTGCACCTGTGGTGGCTTTTCTCTCTCTCGCGCCGACTAGGAAGGAGTAGTGCATTTTATTGCCACGTTTTCGGGCAATCAAGTAGTATCCATTGCTCTGTACACTAGATCCCACATAACGAGTGCAGCACCGTTTGCTGGTGTCGCCCGCAGCAAAGCAGGGACAAAGCCTGAGTATTATTAGCTCTAACTGGCAAATAATCTAGGCGGCAAATCACCTTTATAAAATGCTTTCGGTCCACCTTCTCGCCAGATCACCTGAGCACAATGTGCTATAGATGTGTATTGAGGTTTTGTTATGCTATCCGCCATGATTCGGTTCTACTGGCAGGATCAGGACAGAATTACAGATGACGAGTGAATTGCGACAGACCTTTATCGAGTCGGCAGGTAATGCTGTAAGCCAAAAGACGTTCGATGAGAGGCCTCTGTAGTCTGAATCAGAATGGATCCAACGCTCAAACATTTGTAATTACCCTGCCAAGAAATTGGCCAGACTCTTGTTCATTTCAGGTTTCCGTTTCTTGAAGTCATTGAGCAGAGCTTGGTTCGCAGCAAACATAGGACCGAAAGAAGATCGGAAGAGTAGGGTTGCTAATGGAGGACTTGAGCCGATGTAGAATCATAAATGGCACTGCAATCTACCTGCGAAACCTCGATACAGGCCAATCGGGCCTTGTACTTCAATAATACGCTTCGCAGCATGTACAGGACCAGTATAGACCTTGTTGGCAGCACTAGTCTGCATCTGAAGTTTCGCTTTGAGGTTCTCTATACCCTATTCAGCTAATGCTTGAGGTGAACAAGGTACTAGCAAGTTTACCTAATGGGGTTATAATCGCGCAGACAGTCAATCCTGCTCCCCATCCTGCTATACCATGTCCAAGAATCGAAAGACCTTCAGTCGTTCTCGGCCTGGCATAATGCCTCTTATCAGAGTGAGTATTAATATGTTACGGCAGACAGCTTACGGCGGCCGACCAGCTTTGATTGCTTCTCTCTTCGCTAGAGCCATTCTATAGGCGTTCAGACTACCCATCAAAGCAGAGTCGCTCTTGAAAGGAATAATATGAGACAAGCATTCGACGCGGGTTCGCACCGAGGACATACAAAAGCCCAGCCAATAGCTGGCGGAGAACAGCCTTTATAGAGTGCACGAATGCCTTCCAGTTTGATAGTCTTGCTTAAACAATCGAAAGCACCTCGATACGTTCCTTTTGGTGCGCATTGCAGCCTTACTTTCTGTGCTCATCTGAGCGCATACAACATGAGGGAGCTAGCGGTACTTACTATCGTATCGAAAGGATGTCCGACGATCAGCTGCAGACAACTATATTTGAGCTAGCTGCTTCACTGTAAGAAAGCATCTGCATCACCTTAGTCCCGCCGCTCACAACTCCGGCCATGAAACCTTTAATCCTGGCATTCGATGGAGCAGGAGGTTGAGACCTGGAATCGTTCGTTATTGCAGCATCAGTGTCGACTGCATTCATCTACTTGAATCTGCAACAAGCAAGGCAAGAACAGAGAGCAAGGGAAAGACGTCAAGGGCCAGCAGCTGCGAGATAGAGACTGCGAGCAAGGCTCAGCAGGCAGAGCCAAAAAGAAATACAGTATGATCGAATCCCTCTTGGACTCCAATAGCCAAGACTGTGGTTCTGATCCTCTAGAATTGTGCTCTGCTCTGCTGCTTCTTTGATCTGCGTTTGCTTGCTTCTGCTTGTGTCTTCGTTATCTTTCAACCTGTGATCGAAATTATTACTCCATCTTATAAACATCTCTCGTCTCTAGTCAGCCTCTAACATATGTCTGCACGAGAAGTTCAGCAGCCTCTTCATCCGTCTATCCGCGAGATGATAGATCCGCAGTACGCTGCCTTTCATGATGAAGTGATTCAGGCGAGTTCAAGTTTTCTACTCAAGCAGGACATTGCCCTAATGCGAAGCAATCCAGTACCGAACTCCTACTGAGCGGCTGGCTTGGGATCCTTCTTTCCGAAACGCGCCTTTGCTACCTGGAAATACCGATCCTGTAGAAGTTGGTTCGAAGCGAGAACTCAAGTTCAGTCATTGTCGAGCGATCTGTTGGACACCGAAAGGGCAGCAACCTGAAGAAGGATGGAATGTCTTAGTATACTCTCATGGAGGAGGAGTGAGCTCTTTCTCACCGCCATTTGTACCATTAGCCTGATCCTGTCTCAAGTGGGTCTTGTCAAAACCCGAAGATGAAGCTTCTTTCTGTACTCGCGCATGTGCAAGTATGTTTCTTCCTCAGTCGTGGTATTAACCGCTGAGCAGGAATTAGCTACTCCATGCTTAGTGGTCTCAGTCGATTACCGCAAAGCACCTGAGAACCCTTTTCCAGCTGCTGTAGAAGACGTTTGGGAAGTTCTACAATGGGTATATACTCAAGGCAAGGAAGAATTGAGCATCAATCCAGCAAAGATTGCTGTCGCTGGACTTTCTGCGTGGGTCCCGAGTGTTTTAATATGCCGAATAAGGCTGACTGAGGACAGAGGTGGAAATTTATCAGCTACTGTGGCACTTATGGCTGCGGAACATAACATCCCGCTTGTCTTGCAAATGCTTTGCTTGCCCGTACTGGATAATACAACTGACGAAGATGGCCATTGGAAAGTTAACGCTGAACGAGCTCGTATGTGAAGGGTCACTCTGCTATTACTCCAGCTCACGTTGTCGACAGCTTGGCTTTCTCCGGCTAGGATGAAATGGTTAATCTCTGACGCAGTCCGCAAGTGAAAATAGCTCAAGTATTTGACAGGTATCGCGATTTCTACCTTCCGAATTCAGAAGATTCCAAACATTGGAAAGCTTCGCCTCTGCTTGCTCCAGACGATCTTATCAAACGGACTACGAAAGCTTGGATAGCTGTAGCGGAACTCGATATCTTGCGTGACGAAGCAAGAGAATATCATCAGAAGTTGCAGCGACTTGGCGTCTCTTCAACCCTCAAGCAATACGACGGTACTACTCATTCGTTGATGCTGCTACCGGGAGTATCGGATATTAGCAAAGGAATGATCGAAGATGCTCTCCAAGCTCTGAAAGATGGTTTTATGCGAATCTGTTGTAGTATCAATGTATAACTACTGACAAGGCTCTTCTATCACTTTTTCCTCCTTCTTCTGCTTTTGGCGATGATGCATTTACACCTCATCAGAATATCATCAACTTAGAGAATCCATTGCATCGTGAGTATGACTTAGAGGAAGGTCGCAACTTACATTGAGGGATAGAAAGAGGCAGTAAAAAAGTGGTCAATAGTCAAATCTAGCATTTCTTTTCTACTTCTGCTATACGACTACGATTACTTCAAAACAGCTAAAAGAAAGTCGAGTTCTACGTCTTTTGTTTTGTGCGATCCAGTCGCGACATTTGCCCTTGCGAGAGTGCACTTAGATGCCTTTCAAAAGACCTGCAAGAAGGTTGCCGAGGGTTGTGCCCAAGCCAGACAAGAGAGGAACGAGGTTGACAAGTCCAGTAGAGCCCAACAAGTTGTTGAGGAGGTTGGCGACTGTGATAGAACAGTTGAGCGAGTGTCAGTATAATGGAGAAGGAGAAGACTAACCCAAAATGAGCAAGTTGGAGACCAAAGGAGCGAGACCGGCCAGAAGAGATGCCAATAGAGGCTGAGAATATGCATAAGCGTCGAGACTATGACTTAGGAGGATTGAGTAGGTGCCTACGTTCAAAGCGAGCAAGACTGGAATCAAGAGGTTGTTGAGCAGGGGAATGGTAGCCACGAGGACTGTATCATAATAGCTGAATCAGCACAACCACTTACGAATGGGTGAAAAAAGAAAGCGTACCTTCGACGGCCGCAATAAAAGCACCGAGTGAAACGATCAGGCCAGCGACTGTACAATCGAATTGATTAAATCTTTTCCTTGCTCCTTTCTCTTTTTCCCTCACCAGCAGCAGCCACAGCGGCGTTATCAACAACTGCGCGTTCTTCAATGTCACCTTTGCCCTTGTTCTTGGCAATAGCATTGATTTCCTTCTTGAGAGTTTTGATGGCTATGAGTCATCGATCATTAGACGAGATCGAAAACGATGAGTAGGAAGACTAACTCGGGACAACTTGAGCCAATAGGGGCTTCAATTCAACGGAAACTTTGGCAGCTCCACCACTACGCAACAATCAGAAGGAAACCTTTCTAGGGCAAGTAGAGCTCACGTAGTCTTGAGCTTCTTGATCTGAGCAGTGATGCTGATGATTTTTTTGTCAGCTACCTTGATGGCAGCTACGATCTTTGCACCATTGGTGACTGCTTTGCCAGTTTTGGCCGCAGCGCGTTTCTATCAAAGTCAAGTTAAGCAATCGATCGATCCGGCGCGGGAGATAAAGCTTACGACAACCATGCCTTGATCATGACCATTGGACTGACTGAGAGCGAAGACTGAGCTGATGACAGTTGAGAGAAGTAAAGCTGATTTGATGAAAAGCATTTTGCTGTTGATGTAAATGAGAGTGTTGGAAAGAGTGTGAAGATGTTGTGAAGGAAAAGAGAGGTAAAAAGGAAAACGACTCTTTATATACACCGGTAAGCAGAAGCAGACGTCACGAAAGAGTTTTCCATTCGACATGAGACAACGAATTTAAGCAATTTATAGTTCTTAGCTTCGATGGGCAGAATATGCAAGAATACGATCTGTCACACTTTGAAGAGACTGCTTGTAGTCAGTATAGTAGAGGCGAGAGTAGAGGCTTTGCAAGCTAGGCAAGAAAAGCTGATAGGCCAAATTTAGGTGAAAAGAATCCGGCTTATGTGATAGCGTGGTGAAGGAGCAGAAGTTTGCCGAAGAGAGCATGAAACAGTCGAGCAGATGGTATGACACGACGCGCAGACAGATAAGGACGCAAATGCCAGCGCTTCAAGAGGGGTCCACGTCGGTTTCAGCTGAACCATAGAATTGCATCTGTCTCGGAATCTTAGAACCAGCTCAGTTTCAGACAAAGCCATAGACATAAAGTACAGGCCGCTTCCATACTAGCCAGTCCTTATCGCCCTGAACATAGGCTCCGCTATTGTTGCGATTCTCTTCTCAATTCGCGAGCCTATATATCACAGAAACACAGATGAGACCAGCTCCATCTTTCGCTTGCTTCTTCTCCAGCTCTGCTTCCATCTGCTCCATTTTGACTGCTTAATCGATTTTGGCAGTCGATATTGAGTATTAGTCAGCAGATGAGCCTTCAGTGAATTGCTCTTCAATTCTAGCAGTTAGTAAAAGCGATTGACTATCACATATATCGAAGCGACTCACCTTGAGCAGCTCAGCTAGCCAAATATATCGCACATCCTTTTGCGCCAACAGGACACCAGCTCCCGAAACCATACTTTGCACGAGTACGTTCTTCTTCGACCCCAATCTCCAACTGATGAACAAAAGATACAGCATGCCTAGTATCCAGATGAAGAAGATTTCATTGCCTGAGAAAACTTGCGATAATGATGGTTTAGCTTTCCGTGCGAAGAGTCTCTTGAATCCGCTGCTTCTTTTCCTTACTGATAAATTACGCTGAGCGGAGAGTAGCGAAAGAGAGTCTACAGCTAGTGCGACAGTAGATAGATGCTTTGCTGCTTGTTTTCGTTCTGAAGGAGATAAGCGATTCGGGAGGAATAGAGCTAGTGGAGGAAGCAGGCTGGAATAACGGCGACTGAAGGCAGCGATTGGAGCAACATCACTGACTACCAGAGCTTGGGATGCCATCTGATGCGATGATAGAATTTGTGTAAACATTGCTGTCGGACGAGGGATAGAGCACGCACAGATGGCCCAGGGAGAAGCAATAAGGAATTGCTGGCCAGCAGCAAGCAGCGAAGCCAAATAGAAAGCCAGATGGAGGAGTCAAGACAACAATTAATAATTAGAAGGCAAGGTGACGATGAACAATAATGGTCAAAGCCTTGATTTGCTGGCGGCCCGAGATGAAGAGTATTGACCAAGTCTCGATAGAGTTAGCTATGCAATTCTTGTTTGTGACATGCAAGTGAATTGGTACATATGGACAATGCTCTATAACAGTAGTACTTAACAAGTCAACTTACGGTCAGGTTAGGGACTAAGCAAGACGCTAGTCTGTAGGATTTTCGAGCGCCAGTTCTTCTTCTTCTTCTTCCTCAGTGAGCGCAGTTCTATACAACAAATCTCATCAATACTGTTTCAAACATATCTGTCCAGACTTTCACTTACAGAGGAACTCCAATAGGATTCACTGGTCTGTTCGCTATAGAATAGCTAGACACATCATCGATCTTTATGATCGGGTCAATACCTATTTGTCTGAAAATGCGAAAGAACGCACAATAGTTTGTCCATCCATTTGTGCATTGGAAATGTAACCAAGATTGGCGCTTTCGTCAGATCCATCGATCTCATCTTGTTCTTGGTACAATTCCTCGCTGTAGATAGCATTGGATGAGCCTAAACCATGTTGTTAGTGAACAGTAATAACATACGTGAAACCTTGAATCCAAGGATGATTGAGCAATTCTTCAGCCGTCGGCCGCTTATTGACATCAATCGTCAAACAACACTTGATGAAGTCGATACCCAATTCGGAAAGCTGAGATGGATCAGGCAGAGGGGGATGTTCTTTGGCCACACCGATGTGGAACCTGTCGCACACCATCAATCAGTATACAATGGACTGAGACAGTACAGAGACGAACATGATAGCCCATTCGTTGTCTAGACCTGCCCAAGGCCGCTTGCCAGTAGCACACTCAAGCATGACACATCCCAAACTGTGTACTATTGAGTTGAAACGTCAAAACACAACGTGATGTTGCACACCTCCAGATGTCCATAGCACCTTTGTCACCAGATTTCTCACCCTTGATGACTTCAGGACTCATGTACATTGGAGTTCCGCTCAGAGTATTTTGTGGACCAGCATTTGCCGCTGCGGGTAGATCATCTCGAATAGGATTTGGTGCGAAAGCTCCCCGTGTTCGACCTGCTAAAGTCATAGCTTTCTTGACCAGAACTTTCGCCGAACCGAAATCTGCTAGCTTCATCATACCGTTGCCGTCAATGAGGATATCTATGCTAGATGTCAATTGCATTGAAGTGTCTAAATGGAAGTGTACTTGCTGTCAGGCTTTATATCACGGTGGACAACTCCTTGCTGATGTAGATAGATAAGACCATCGAGCTGGACTGAAGCATCAGCCGCAAACCGAGCAAGCAGCAAATCAAGCTTACCAGTTGATAAGTATATAGTTGAAGAACGGTTTCATCTTCGATTCGACCATGTTCAAGCAAAGAAGCCAAACTTCCTCCTTGACAATACTCCTCGAAGATGTAAACTTTATCTCGATGTACTTCAATACCGTAGTAGTCTACGATGTTCGGATGATGAATCATGCTCATGACCGACATCTCATCTTGAATCTGCTTGATGAGTGTAGGGGCTGAAGCTGAATCCTGAAATCGAATTTCTTTGACAGCCATAGCATCGCCTGAATCTAAGTTGACAGCAAGATAGACTGTTCCGTATGTACCAGCGCCGATGAACTTGCCCTGTTGCCAACGAATATTGATATTGGATGCTGATGAAGCCAAAGAGAGCAAAGATTGGTCTTCTGGACGACCATGCGAGAGTACTTTGCCGACCATACGCATACCAGATTCGACTTCAGCACGGTGTTCATCGAGTTCAGCGAGCTTATCGGTCCATCTTTGCCTTCTTTCTCTTAAACTACCAAGACCATTCGATGGGGTAAGTTGTTCTGTGAGAGCAAAGTCGCCTTCGTATTCTAGATTTCCAGCCTGCATAGCTGCCAACTTAGCTTGAATTGCTTTCCGCGTTTCTTGACTTTCAGCGTCCAGTCTTTCTCTTTGCTTTCTTGTTTCAACACTTGATCGAGCGCCAAGAATATCGAAATGCGAAATAAGAAGAGTCATGCAATTGGCAACACCAGATCGCAAAAGAAGGAAATCTTCAGTTGAAAGCTTGAAGATGTTCTTGCCTCTTGTGACGACACGAGCGAATTCTAAAGCAGCAACAGCCCATTTGAAAGTTCTTGCGTCCGAAGGAACACAGTCTTCGCAAATGAAATGAACCCATTGAATAGCGAATTGCTGAAGCTGAATGTTTAAGCGAGCCTTGAAAGATTGCTCGAAAGAACGTAAAGATCGCATGCCCAAATCCGCAGCGAAAGAAAAGTAGGTGGCGAGTAGACCTTCACCTCCTTCTAAACTACGCACATTCTGCTGAATTCGTGCAGCGGCTGTAACGATATTCTCGCCAAGATGATACGTAACCTTCTTGATTCTTTTGACGTCTCTGTTGACTCTTGCCAAGTGTGCGATTCTATCATTGATGATTAGGCGAGGTAGAAGAGGGAAGAGTTGGTAGAGATGCGTTCTTGCTTCCAATAGAAGCGAATCCGGACCTTCTGCCACAAGCCTGATTCTCTTGTCGCGGAGATCAAGTTCGGGAACAACAGAGGGCAAAGTATCCAAGCTCATCACTCTTCCGGTCCAGATGAAAGGGTCACGAGGTGAAAGCAAGATGACATAACGACATTCGTCTGGAAGTTCAGGTTCATCTTCTTCTTCGAAAGGTATATAATCGGGTTGAGTGTGAGCGACATAGCAGCGAGTAAGAATACGAGTGATGACTTCTGGTTGATCGTGGAGGTTTCCGCTTGCAATAACATAAATGCCCTTCTGTTCAGTCAAACCGGTATAAACGAGGAAATGATCGGTTTCCGCCAAGGCACCAATGAAGAGACCGAGATCGATTTTGTGATTTGATGTCTCCATATCGAATTCAGTGGCGTTTTCAAAGCGTTGAACAATAGCTCTAAGGCACGAAGGTCAGCGAATATTATTACGCCATAGAGTCAGCTCTTACTTTCCGAAACGTAGAAGCTTTCGATGCCTTTGACGGACATCATCCAGACGCTGGTTGAACCACCTCGTGACTTTACTAGCGCTCATCTGCCGGCGACCAAGAATCTCTAGCGTTTCATCCACATACGTTGAGACTCTTTGAATGAGCTTCATCGTCAGATTGCTGTAACCCAGATGATCAACCAGAGCACTAGATCTTGAAGTGAAAGAGCTTACGAGAAATGTTCAGCTATGAGCAAATCACCACCATCAATCTGTTCAACCGCTCTACTCAAAAAGTTCCACTCTCTTTCAACTATATCCGTTTCTTTGAAATAGATCGCTTTACTACCACTTCGTAATTTCCAATGTAGAAGCTTGAAGAAGAATCGTAAGGCGTTTTGCAAGACATGATTATAGCTGTCGAGGGAAACTGGTGGTAAAACCCAACCACCTTCTGGATCAGGTTGAATAGTTTCCAAGTAGTTCTTTTTCATTTGGGTTGCTAATGTTAAACCAGCTCGGAAATCATCGGTAAGTTGATCAATGAGGACAATAGAAGGATCTTCTTTATTCACTCGACTAGCAGAATCTAGTCGAAGGAAAATAGCTTCCCGCATTAGGTTCATAGGGAAGTTGATGATGGCAATTAGATCTTCACTGAAGGGTGGTAAGCCAATTTCCAGGAAATGAGCTCTATTGGCGATGATGGTTTCTTTGGCCGCTGTCACGAGAGGATAGATGTCCTTGAGAATGCCTTTGGCAAAAGTGGAAGTAAGAGACTCTTCTTTCAGCAAGCGTTCAACGAAAGTAGATGAATCGAGAATTTTGCGATGATGGTGTTGCTGTTCAGGATGCTGATCTTCTGCTGGCGGAGTGTTATCGCGAGAAGCACCTTCATCGCCCAGCTTTTCCAAATTAGGCTTAGTGATTTCCAAGCTTTCACTTCCAGTCCATTTTTGCAATATCCCCAGATACATCTGCAAGCGACTTGTAATAGTGATCCAACTTTGCAGAGCATCAAGTCTTGCAAGAATTTCTTCCTTGTTTGCCAGCTCATTAGATGCGCGAAGAGCAGCAATGGAAGGGTAGAGAGAAATAGCCCAATTTGTTTTCGCTAGGAGAATCTGAACTTGCTCGGCTGCTTGAGCAGCAGTAGGTGCAGGTGCATCGGGATCATCAGATGCAGAGACAATCTTGAAAGAAGCTACTTCATTGAAAATGGCAACGATATGGGCTCGAGCTTCATGAAGGAAACGCTGTTCTGCTTCAAGTGATCTGTTTCTAACGAAAGCACGAACACCCATCCAAATTTGATTGAATTGATATTTGCGTTGACCAGTGGAATCATCCATTTGATGTACGGCTGTACCAGACAACCGATTCTTTTCTGACTTCAAGACATCGCCTTCCAAAACATTGGTCAACATGTTTTGCCATTCGCAACGTTGCTGCTCGTTCTCGCTTTCTTCCTCTTCCTCGCTATTGGACATAGAATCTTCGCTAGCGGGTTGTCTTGGATCTTCACCGTCACTTTCATCTGCACTGTCTTGGTTTGCATGAGCAGTAGCCCGATAAGATACATCATAACTTCGAGCTACAGGACGAGTAGCAGCTTTCGCCATTGACTGATTCCATTTTTCTCGAGCAGTACGATCAGAGATACGTAGATCCAAATCGGCCAATTCGACCAGACTCGAAGCAGGTGGACTAAAGTTTGAGCCTCTCCTGTGATGAGTCTTCTCTCCTGGGCCATCCAATTCCTCATCAGAGCTATCTAAGCTATTCCCTCCACCATCCTGCCAACCATCATCGTCCGAGAAATCTTGGTCTGATAGATCAACATCATATTGACTGTTTGGCTCATCCATTCTTTGAGCTTCCTGTACTTTTCGATACCGGTTCTTCATTAAAGCAGATGAAAACCCAGGTTGAGCTGCAGCTCGGTTGCCTCGTTTCGATACTGAACTGGATAGATCTGCATGATTTCTAGCGAAACTTGAGCTCGCTGCTGGAGGAGGACCGCCCGAGGAAGATAAGCTCGATCTAGGCATGGTATTAGATCAAGCCGGCAGGCTAGGGTATATGCAAGGACGACGCGGTTGCTGTCCAAGCAGAATTATTGTTTTCTGTTACCAAGCACTCCGTCTGCTGTCCTTCGAGGTCGTGGTAGCACGCGAAATATACACTACGTTTGATATCGTATGCGCATTCAAAGCGGACTCCGAATCGGGTCTCTCTCCTCGAGTCACCACTTTCCAAGTATATTATTCATCTCTCCTTGCTCCTGACTGTCATCTCGCTGCTCCCTTGTTGTGTTCTGTTGTCTGCTGCTGCGCCTTCTCTCGCTTCAGACCTTATCCATCTATAGCGATTTGATCGAAATAGATTTTCCTGTCTTTTCTAGTTCTGCTCTGTTAGCACTGCATGAAAGACCTAGAGCAAGACTCGATATCGGAGACGGTGCAACTATATGGAGTCAGTACGATATCGCCAAGATGGCATAAACGATTACTGCAACTGGGTGTCGAAACCCATGGATTAACACCGATTGCTGAAGAGGGAAGAACAGATACAAGCTATTGGAAGTTGATTCTTCTTTGGGCTAGTCTATCGACCAATCTGTTGCCGCTTGTCACTGGATCTCGTATGCGAATCGCATTTATCAATATATATACCTGTACTGATTTGCCTCTTGAAGTATCGACTGCTGTCTACGGTCTGAGTCTGAGGGATGCATCATTAACTATCATCGGCTTCACTATTCTATGTACAATTCCTGTAAGCAAACTTTTGGCACTTCTTCCCGATTTTCCTTCTTACAGTACGTTATAGCCGGCATGGGCGACTGCGCTAGGTCCGAAGCATGGCATGAGACAGCAGATCTTCTCTCGATACAGCTTCGGGTTAGTTCGATCGTGTTTGAGGGCTACCGACAGCTGAAGGCATCGAGTGAATTTACAGATTGATAGGAGTGGCTCTTCCAGCTATTCTAAATGTCTTGACTCTATTCGGAGTACGCTATCAATGTTCCATATTTACTTCAGAGCTCATGAATTTGGTGATAGTGGGGAGTCGTGTCTGCTATTCTCGCTGGTCAAACATTGGCAACATTATCTTCCGGTAATCTGAGCTGGACGTAAGTCCATCTCCTTTTATTCTGTCTACGCATAGTCTGAGCCGTTCGTTCACCTAGTGTTGGTATAGTGTGAGCTCAGACGATCAAATGGACGGCTTAGAGCTCACTCGTCTCTATATCAGCATAATCACCGTGCTTTCCATGATTGTCGCATTCTTTGGCAACAAGGTCCTACATCGCTTGGAACAAATCTCTTTCGTCATTAGTCTCATTGCTATCATCTCCCTCGTATCGGCAGGTGGATCTCATCTGTCCGATCGAGTACAAACCGAACCAGCATCAGCTTATCCGGTCTTGTCGTTTGGTGGTATATTAGCAGGCTTCTTGATTACTTGGACAGCGATAGCTGGTGATTACACACTTTATTACATCAGAGAAGCGCCAGCGCAGAGACTGTTCTGGTATCAATTCTTAGGCCTTGGGCTACCGACTTGTTTGCTTTTTGTTGGTTCTTTCCCTGTCAAGATCTTGGGAAGTCGCTGAAGCCCTGTTCTAGACTTTGGGCGCAGCTATTGGAGCATCGATAGGAACGTCAGAAAGCTGGACTGCAGGTTATGAGATCAATGGTATACCTGGAGTCTTGAGAGGTATATTCTGTCCCGTTTTTCGCCTTGGCCTTAGACCTGACTTGATGTATTTCTACAGAAATGCTTCGATCTGCTGGCGGATACGGCTCTTTCTGCACTTTTCTTCTGGCATTCTCTCTCCTTGGAAATCTTACAGGTAAGGAATGTCGAGCACTGTATAGACCAAAAGTGTATTGACTTCTCTTTAGCAACCGTCTACTCGTTGTCTTTATCTGTACAAGTTGCAATTCCACCATTGTGCAAAGTACCAAGATACTTCTTCACTATTTTAGCTTCTGCAGCCATTATTCCAGTAGCAATTGTTGGCGCGAAGCGGTTTTTTGCTGCCTTAGAATCTTTCCTGGGAGTTATTGGCTATTGGGTATGTATGACTCCTCTGTAAACTTATTCGTAAACTCACTCATCCGATAGTCGGCTAGCTATGTCGCTATACTTGCTGTAGAACATTTCGTATTCAGAAAGAATAGCATGGCGAACTATGATCTTGCGGCATGGAACACGAGATCCCAATTGACTACTGGCATTCCAGCTATCGCAGCGTTTATCCTTGCTTGGGGCATTATTGTACCGTGAGTGAAGTCTTTCCGAGTTTGACATGGATCTGACTCCTGAGGACAGATGTATGGCTCAAGTTTGGTTCGAAGGACCGATAGGCACCAAGACTGGAGATCTGGGTTTTGAAGTGGCTTTCGTGATCTCAGCAATACTGTATGTGCCGTTTCGGTCTATAGAGCGGAAGAAATTTGGTCGATTGTAGAAGAGAAACACCCCACTCTGTACGTATTGTCAATGCATTGCATCCTATGATTGAACGACCCCTTAGACAGTCCGGGCTCCCAAGGCAGGGATGGCATTGCCGCATTGCCGACTTGACCTTGCGGAACGCGCGATTTTGAGATTGGCATGGTAGGCTTGATTGTTTCAATTGGAGCTCTCGACGCTGCCTCTTAAGGTACACTTTCAACTCAGAGTTGGCGTCAAGGCTCAAATCATGCTCAACAGCTCCGCGTAGTCTGAGGTCAGCAACGCAGCTAGTGCTGGCCATGGCGACAGGGCGCAGCAAAAAAAGACGGCAAAATTGCTACCAGAGGAAAGAAGATGAGATAGACAAGTCAAAGGCAGTGGAGTGGCCAGCCAATTCACATTTGATACAGTCGAAGTCGCCTTCGTCACATCTTGATGTAATAGACAGTATGCGAACCATATCATGTCTCGTTCTCGATATCCGGATACAGCTGAAACAATTGTCAGCGTGAAACTCGCTGTATTTCCCAGACTTACTTTGCCTGGATCTAAAATAGAGTTGTTAAGCTTTGAATTCAACTCAATTGTTGAGACTCACTCATGATACCAGTTGGGTCCTGGTACATCTTCATTATATATAAAGCGTGCTGGGGAAACATTGAGATTGCTCACCAGCAGATTCTTGATCGATTGCATTACTGCCACTGTACCAGTACCTAATTCTTTCTTGAGATATCCTCTCTTGAAAGTGCCTGTTCGATTATTCAGCTGCAGAAATCACAATAGAATCTTTTGACTTACCGACACCATGCTATATCAGAAACAAGCATTATAGCGAGAAGAGAGATAGAGCTGGATATAGCTTACCTCCCCAGTACACGTTCCGCCTGCAATCGACGATCAGAAATACAGCTTAAGGGAAAAGACATCGCTGACCTAAATCGATTGCTCGATCAACCATCTAAGCGAGCAACTTCAGTGTCAGATGTGCAAGGGTGTCCGAAGATCTCTGGCTTACCCTATGAGCAGCTGCATCTACTTCGGGAAATTCGCTGTCTTTTTCAAACCTTCATCGCATCTCAGTATGTGAATTAATAAAGCTTGACATGAGCTGACAGAATTGACGCATGGAAGTTTCCATCACCTCTGTAATCAGAATGAGTGTCATGCAAGTGTGCACAGTACAGAAACTCACGCATGACCCAAGACAGTACCAAAGATGTTATTCCGCTTGAAATCATCTTGAGTATCTTGGACCAGACTTGGAAGCTGTGACAGCGGCACACAGACATCTGTGGAGTACATCTTCCATCCAGGTTTCAATCCTTGACTGTTTTGTATTTCATTACAATCAGCTGTTTTCAAGCAACCGTAAATACATTGTGCTCACACGCTCCAAGCCAATGATTTTCTTGCGGCCCAAATCTCATTCGCTTCTTCTTGAGATTTGGAAAAGATCATTTTCCCACCTTGATGTTTCTTCAATATCTCTTCAATCTGTTTGGCAGCTAATTCTGTCGCTGCTGGTTCGCCTTGAAGTTTGAACCATATCGATTCTTTCTCTTCCAGCTTCATAGGACAGAGCTGTTCATTCATGAGCTTCTTATCCATTGGACAGAGGAAGCCACTTGCCCCGGCATCATTGACCGCATGTACGCTTAGCGAGTCAAGCAGTTCAACACACTGACAAGGTACACCTTTGTTGATGACTTCTAAAACGCACGCTACCGCATCTTGAACAGAAGGGAAATTGCAAATAGCGACTCGAGTAGGTAGCAGGGGAGTGAGTCTGATCGTTGCCTCAGTGACAACGCCTTGTCAAAATCAGCTTTAATTGTGGTGAGGAGCAGAAGCCAACACATACCCAGAGTGCCTTCAGCGCCGATGAACACTTTAGTCAAGTCAAAGCCAGCACTTGACTTCCGTGCTCTTGATCGAGTTTTGATGACTTCACCATTAGCTAGAACGACCTGAATGTGAGATATATAAGCCAAAGGACAAAGTACATATATAGCGAGGCTTGCTGTAAGGTTCAAGAACCATTCCGCTGACCAGCCAGATTAGCAGTAATCAAAGGTATACATTCGTAATCTAACCTTTCGCAGTACCGTAGCGCCTAATGAGAAGTTATTCAGTGCCAGACCGCTTTTGAATGTGATAGACAACTTGCATAGCGTTCGTACCACTACAACCTGTTCCCACCTAATGAGAAGTCATTCAGTGGCAGACCGCTTTCAAATGCGATAGACAGCTCACCATACCTCCTATAGTAGCTCTATACTACATCGTCAAGCTAATTTACTGGCAGGCAGTACCCGCAACTCACCCTGGACCTGGATCTAGCGGAAAGAAGAGAGGGATGTTCCGTTCTGCTAATTCTTCGTTGATATCCATCCATCTTGCTCCAGATTGACAGACGAGATCTCCATCAGCTTCGTGGATCTCTAAGATCTTGTCCATTCGCGATAAGTCCAGACCTAATTCATCACATGATTAGAGTATCCAATGACATAGCGATAAGGTAGTACTTACACATTCCACCGTAAGGAGCAGAACAATGTGATTCGAGAGATGTGCCTCCGCTGAAAGGTGTGAGAGGCATTCGATACTTGTAAGCTATGCCAACAGCTTTCTGCACATCTTCCGTTGAAGCAGGATAGATGATGACTGCAGGATTAGCCGGCGGGTGGTGAGAATTAGGTGAGACTCCATGGGATTTCAAGTCATCTTCATCCACGCTAAACTTGTCTCCAGGGAAGACCGACTTGAGTTCTGCAATCGCATCTTTGAAGTCTTTAGCAAAAGGCCGCTGTCGTGGCTCTTTCACTTCATCAGCATGAACTGTTGGGAGTGAAGCGTATTGATAGACAGCTGCAGATAAAGCAATGCCAGATGCAAAGGCTAAGAATGGGCGAACTATATTTTGGGAAGCTGGTAGCACTGGTGCAGCTTGGGTAGAAGCTCTTCTGCAGGAAATTCGGGCCTGTCTAGCTGCTGTCCTCGTTGCTCGATGCATTGCTGGCTGAGCAAGACAACAAATAGACTCGCAACCCCAGAATCTGGGGAAACATGTTTATGCGCAATCAAATGGGTTCGTACAGCATTACAGTACATTTAAATGCTACAATTACATCCTGACCAGCAGAAGATTCCCCTTGAGAGAAACGACATTAACCCGTCAATGCAGACATATCGACATCTATGGCAAAGTGTCAGGCATGTGTTACTCGTGCGGGAGATGGAGCTCACCTGGATGCACCATAAGAATGACCTCTGCAGCAGGTTCCTCATTCGCATCTTCGCTTTCCTGGATCTCTCCTCGCAGTTCAAGCAATTGCTTTTCCTGAATAACAAGTCAGCACACGCGGAAAACGCGAGAGAGATCCGACTAACCTTGACTAGCTTCTTGAGTACCTTCTCAATGAGCAAAGTCTCTTCTTCAAGCTCTTCAACCGAATTCAAGTTCGCTTCCTGCTGTTCCAAGTACCATTGAATGACTTCAGCTTGAGGTAAACCATTGTTGGTTTCTTGTTCGACGTTGTTGAGATGCATAAGGACCAAGTTCATGATCGCCATGTACTTGTCATAACTGACAACAACCTTCTTTTTCTTCTTGAGAGCTTCTTCAGCTTGTGGTTGAGCAGTAGCTGATCGAGCTCGAGTTGGACTTGATTGACCCGGAGCTGAAGAAGGTGGTGCGTCATTGCCGTTCATACCATCGTCTCCGCCATTGGGTGCATCGTCGTCTTCATCCTCATCGATTTCCACATCATCTTTCTCAACGTGGACTATAGACGCTCTGAGCAGACTGAAAGCTTCTCGAACGAAAGCAGGAGTGATCTACATCCTTCGAGGTCAGTAACATTAACGAGATAGATACGGACAAAACGCACCTCTTGCATGCAATTCGCTCTAGCAATGGCCTCACTCAATCGTACCATACTCTCCAATTGACGGACAGTGATCCTATACGAGTTCCTTCCAGCTCCACCAGCATCATCTGATCTTAATTGTCCATACTTCTCTACCAATACTTTGGATGCTTCAGGTGTCAATTTCGGGTTGAAAGTTCTCGCATAGCGAATATATCGTTGTAGAGCATCAGTAGAGAATTCAGGGTTGATAGCTGCATCTTGATAACGATGAACATTGACGATATGGGTTGCGATTGCCAAATCCACAGATTCGTTGCATTCGTCCAGAACGATAAAGAACAGATCGAATCTTGACATAATCGGCGCACTCATAGCTACATTAGCTCGAAGAGAGATTTTGCGATTGTATCTTCCTCCAATAGGATTTGCAGCTGCCAAGATGGAAGTTCGAGCGTTAAGAGTAGCTTGAATACCTGCTTTGGCGATAGAAATGGTTTGCTGTTCCATAGCTTCGTGGATAGCTACTTGATCGGAGATGTCCATCTTGTCGAATTCATCGATCGCACAGATACCGTTGTCAGCCAACATGAGAGCACCAGCTTCGATTGTGAATTCTCCGGTCTCTTCATCTTTGACGACAGCAGCTGTCAGACCAGCAGCGGAAGAAGCTTTGCCTGAGGTATAGACTGCTCGCGGGAGGAAACCGCAGACATATCTGTTCTCATTGTGAGCACAAGTTTTGTTTCAAGCAGTAATGGACTTACTTTAGAAACTGAGATTTGCTTGTCGAGGGGTCTCCGACAACACAAATGTTGATATCGCCTCTAAGATGAATGCCTTCGGGCGTCTGTTTGTGTACGCCTCCCATAAGTTGAAGGAGAATGCCTTTCTTGACAATTTCATGGCCTGTACGTTGAATGAACAAGTAATTTTGAGCTAACATACAGCATAAAATCACTCGTCGACGCACCATAGACCGTCGGAGCTATACTTTGAACAAGACGAGAGTAAATATGTTCCGAATGAACCATTTCTTTTAGCTCTTCGATTTCTTGCGTAGTGAGCGAAGAAAGGAATTCTTCTCTGCTAGCTTCTCCTCCATCGGTGTCGTCTGACCGAACGCTTGTAGATCCAGCCTGTGAGGTAATAAAGATTCTTAGCTGCGATAGTCAGCAAAGAATATCGATCGACCTCACCCTCGCATCAGCACTTTGCACCATACAAGCCAAGAAAGCAGTCTTGTAAGTCAAATCTCTTGCTCCAAGCGCTTTCAAGCCAGTCACACCAAACCCATTGGCGCCTAATCCAGTTTGAGCTCTTCCCCCTGAAGCTTCCCTCATCATCTCCGCATTGACACCAGGTAAGCCCAATTGAGCAACATCGGGTACAACGATGAAAGTTCCAGTGAAGACGCATTTATCACCCGCTTTAGCTCTTTCAACAATTTCCGCTCGAAGAATCACATCTAAAGAACGAGGCATAGAACCAGTAGGGATTTCGTTTGCGTTTTCTTGAATTCGACATTTTTGCCAATCGGAAAACTTGGACTGTTCGATTGATAATTCCCAAGCGGATCGATTGTTGCAGGTCAAGTTGGGACACATGTTGGGTTCAGTATGTTTGAATTGTTGTTCCACATCGCGAACTAGAGTCTTGCATTCTTGACAGACAAAAGAACCATAGACTAATTCTGGTCGGACTTCAGAAGTTCGAGTTACTGTGCCAGAAATCGAAACGAGTTGACCTATTTTCTGAGTCCGAAGATCACGAATACCAGAGACCTGTAGATCATCGATAGAGAGAAATCAGCTCTAGGCTGGGTTTCCTGATCGATTGACCGTACGAGAGGAAGATTGTAGAAAGCGATATTGAACTCGCGCGTCATTAGACCAGAATCTTTCGTCGAGCTTGTATGAGCATTAGTATACAGATAGTCCTTTGCGTATTTCTTGACTAGACTTTGGAGTGCGAGTCGCAAGTAAGGTAAGAATCGGTAGTATTGCTGAGCAATCGCGTTTGCCAGTATTTCTTCTCTTTCCAGAAGATGTGAGTAATCGACATAGAGAGTTGTCAGGTCATAGTCCTTCATGCCGAGTATTTGACTGATGTAGAATCGCTTGGGTTCGCCATCTGCATCCATATCAGATTGAGCAGAGGGATCCGGTCCAGCTGAATCATCCGTGTAGCTGTATTCACTGCGTCAGAGCGTTGTTGCTGATGCCTTCAAAGACGCGCTTACTCTTCCAAGAAGGCTTCAAAAGATTCCATAACTCTCTGTCCAGTTTCATCTCGACTTTGCAAACGCAAGCCTTGATCAGCTGCTGCTTGATACATATGTAACAGCAGCAAGGAACTCACACTGTGCTGACCATACCATCGTCGCGTATTGCCTTCTTCCGACCTTTCCTTTTAGGTGCTTGCTCATCTCCCTCTTCTTCAGCTTCGTCTATCGGTCTACGCTCAGCTGCAGGCGATGTGCCGTTCCTGTCTAAGCCATTGGCTGTCCTTGCACGCGTAGGAGTTGACATGAAAGGTATCAATCGCGGTTTGCAAAAAAGAGATATTTGACGCGTTATTTAAATTTATGCGAAGTTCATGCAGATTTATGCGCGTTTCTCTACTACTACTTTACTTCTTCTTCTTGCTATCTACTTTATCATCTCCATTCTCTAAAGCCAATTGTACTTTCTCAGCTTCCAATTCTGCCGCTCTTCGTGTTTCCCTTCGAGCACTTCCCCTAGAAATCAATTCCGCTGGTTTCTTGTCAATGAAGAAGTACTTCATCGTTTGTTCTCCAACGTAAGCTCCTCCGTAATCGAAAATCATTGCTATGATCAATCGAATCCGGAACTGTCATTCCTCATTCAGCTATCATTCTTTCTGAAATGGCAAGAGAGGACTGACATCCCAAGGCATATTGGTTAATTGTAGCCAGCTATTGAACTCAGGAACGAGATCCAAAGCTCCATTGATGGCAACTCCCGCTACTCCCAACAATCCATAATAGAGTGCTGGATTTTCAGTCAAGCCTTCCCTGAATGGACGACCTTGGTAATTGAGGGCGAAAGTAGAGACTTGCTGTGTAAGGGAAACGAGGTAGACTGCTGAGTTGAGCAAAGACGGTTTGAAGTCTTTTTCGAGGTCGACCTTTTCCGATCGTCTACAGAACAATGATATAAGTCCAAATATATGTGACGCAGAGAAAGACGTACGGTTCGTAGTATTCTGAGAGACCTGTAATGTAAAGGAAAGAGATAATGTGTATCGAGAATTGCAGGAGGACGGAAAAGAGAACGTAGAAACTGAAGATATTGCCAAGCGGTCGCTCTTTCGACAATTTGTCCACAGGCTGTAAGCAGCACTTACTATGTTAGAGATGTCTCTCATGCAGGTTCATTTGGGCTACCTTCGCTCTCGATATGCAGAAGAAGCAAACAGACATTAATAGTCCAGTTATGGTCACTTGATAGTCTCCATACTTGATGCCATCGAGATATTGTACGGACAGACTGTGCAAACGGGCAAGATATCTTAGACTATAGCAGACAAAGATTACGCCTGTCGTACCTGTATGCTGATATTAGACAATTTAGGCCGAGAATCTTGTACATCTGCATAGTCGCTACAAGAGTACAGCGGCCTTGTCTGATAATGCTGACGACTGGGAAAAACCGTCGGTATCTTAATGCTTATGCATCAAGCAGAACTTACTAGCTGAGACATTCGCCAACTTGGAGGTGAAAGGGGCAGCAACAGAAGCATCGCCAAGCTTGATCGTTGGTGGTTGATCATCTTCTTCCATAGACTGCATCTTTGACATGATTGAATCCATGTCGAACTGGTCAAGTCATTGAGCACAACTCGAACGGTTTATATCTACTGACTGACCTTCTGCTGCGTATTTGTAGACTTTCTTGCTTTTGCGTGCTCCTCTGCTTCCTTCTTTTGCGCTGCAACCATTTCTGGGTAGAGATGTACAACTGTCGATAGAAGTCCTGGCCCATCAGCACAAGCTGAATGAATCAGAGACGTCACCGACTAGCAGGAGGCACAGGTGGAGGAGGTTGATTGAATCTCCGAGTCATCTTCAACTGCGTCTCATATACCTTCTTTATCCTCTCCAATCGTTGATGTTCCGCAATCTCTTTCAAATCAGCTTCCGATCCGTTCAGCAGAGCAACACCGATGTGAGCCCTCTTCAATGCTCCAACATCGTTCGTCCCATCTCCTGCCATCAATGTAATGTAGCCCAGATCTTTCAGAGTAGCAATGATGAATTCCTTTTGCGCTGGCGAGACTCGAGCGTAGACCCAAGTATGCCGCACAAGCTGTTCCGACCAGACTGGAAGGTTTGCATATTGCTTTAGTGCTGCTCCGGTCATGCAAATATCGTAATTGAGAAGAAGTTCAGGGTCGATAGGTTGCGAAGGATCAACGGGGATGATTTTATATTCATCAACGGTCTTCCAAACAAGATCTATCACTAGTGTGAGCAGATAGGATGTTAAGAGCGCGAAGACGAACCTGTTTCTGATGTTGCGCCTTCTTTCAAATCGAGAATAAGGACTTCTCGGTCTACAATCTCGACATCTCTTGCAACATGAGTAGCTGTAAGAGGATTGTCGCCAGTGATCATGATGCACTGTAAGCCACGATCGAAAGGTTACATCAGTCAAAGCTGAAGAGACCACCAATCTGACTCACCCGATGTGAAGAATCGTTCAGCGCTTTGATAGATTTGACAGCATCCGGTTTGAGTGGACAATGGAAAACGAGGAACCCAGCGAAGTGTAGATCGCATTCTACTTTCTCTCTATCAAGACGGTTGACCTGTGAGCACCCAAGAGGATTTATCAGCTTATACTGACTAAGACTCTGAGTACTCACCTGCTCTGGCGAGACATCTTTCAACCACTTGTAGCCTAGAGCCAGGACTCGACTTCCTTGCTGAGCATACCACTTGTAGGTCTTCTCATAATCAGCCGGAACAGACAAGTACATTCCTTTTAGCGTTTCTGGGGCTCCTTTGACAGAAACGAGTAATTTCCTTTTAGGTTCCGAAGGTGTTTGAATAGAAGAAACAGTCGACATCCTTTTCAAAGCTGAGGAGAATTGGTACCTTCTCTTGATCTGAACAACAGCTTTATGAGGACTAGTAGGTTTCGGTGTTGGCTCTACAGCAGGAGTAGGTTCGATAGGTTTAGCACCTTTTTTAGGTGGACCATAGTTCAGTTCAAGTCGTTTCTTTTCTTTGCTTGGTGGTGCAGGACCAATAGTGTCTCCACTCGACAAAGACCAACCCAGAGCATCCAAAGTTGTTTTCTCCATTGGGTCACCAACTACACCAGCTTCGTCCAAAAGTACTAGAGCATGAGCCGAAGCGAGAGTCAAAGTAGTGTTGAGATCCGTTTCGTGAACAGGCGTGAGTTTTCTTGAATCTTTGGGGCTGTACGCAAAAGTCAAAGCTCAGTTAAATCATGTAGATGAAGCTCTAGATCACGCACTCTACACCTGCAATTCCCTCAACAATGAGGTCTTCGCCTGTAATGGTGCCAGTCTTATCAAAGCAGCAGACATCCACTCGACCAGCTAAAGGTATCCTAAATGGCTCAGTACAGAAGATAGCTGTGAGAAACCGTTTTTCATGAATCAGCAATGAAAGCTGAAGCATGATTCGCGAATTCTCACCATATTTCGATAAAGCGACCAAAGAGTTGTTCACTGCCAATGAGAGCTCCATTGGAAGTTCAGGCGGTACGACTGATGTAATAATGATAACGCAATCGAGAAGCAACTTCATTCTTGGTCGATTGTTCTCCACACCTAAACAAACTGAGCTGATTCCCATAACAGAATAATTTTCAAGTCACCTTTTATCCAAACGTATGCACTAGCAGCAATAGCGAAGATAAGTAAGAACCCAATAAACAAGAAACTTTCGATATTGTTTGCGGTAACGCGTTCGGTAGAGAAGATCATTGTTCTAACTAATTGACCTTGGGATGTTCCGAACCCAGTTTTAAGTACTATAGCGACACAACCATTATCTGGAGTTTGCTTTTCTTCCTTGATAGGTGCTTCGGAAGTAGCTGAAGCTTGTAAGACTTTAGTTCCACCAAACAAGATTGAGTTTCGATCTGCTCCGTTTAGATCCAATACATCGGTAGAGGGTCGAAGCGCGACGGATTCTTTGAGTAATGGAGTAGATTCGCCTGACAACATAGCTTCGTTGACGATGCAAGTTCCTTGGAGCAAGATCAAATCGCAAGGTAATCCACCATCTTCTTTCGAGCGGACTGTCGGTGAGAAGATTGAATCACATCAGCGTGATGCTGACAGTTGAACCTCATCACCAACCGATTGAAACCAGATCCCCGGGCAACAAAGCATCTGACAAGATCTCAAACCAAGTGCCAGCTCGATAGACATTGATAGGATAAGGTTTGATAGTCATTGTTCTGAATTCAGCCAAAGTGCGTTGTCTCTGTCAATTCAAGAATGTATGGATCAGCAAAAAGCTAAAACATAGCCACCTCGACTGACCTGGAAGACTACTGTGCATTCGAAGACGACCAACATGAACAGAGTGAAGATCGAGTAGTACCAATATTCATCCAAGCACCACAAGCCAACGCAAAAGAGTTGAAAGACGAAAAATGGAGCTACAGCATGTTCGCCAAACAATTCCTTGAAAGTAGGAATAGGAATATCGAAAGTGTTCTTTCCGTACGCGTTTTCAGCAGCGTTGACTGCACCAGTAGTATGTAAACCTTCGGAAGATTGAAAAGTACCTAAAGTAGGTGCTGGCAAAGAATCGACTGGGTAAGCCAATCTAGAGAATTCTTTATCTTCTGAAGAGTAAGTGAACTTGTCTCTTTGGTAAGAGAACCAGAAGATGGATTCGGGTGAAGTAGCTGTTCTGCGTGTTCGCTGTAGAGGAACGATATCGCCTGCTCCTTTATCTTTCTGCGGTATGATGCGAATCAAACTTGCTGTTTTCATTGAGCTAGCCTGACATTCAATGAACACACACATTATTTCTTGTTGAATCTAACACAAAGGAAAGAAGCTACCTTGCTGCAAGTTGTTCGAGCTCGATAATTGGCAGACCATTTGGTGCCCAAGAAACTCAACGCATGAGTACCAAACAAAGCCAAGCAGACCAAGAAAGTGTTGGCCTGTTCTTCCTTGAGCCAGTCTTGATATTTCACCAAGTAGGCATACGTGGCAAGTGGATAGAAGAACAGGAAAGGCAACACGTAGATTTTTGCCCAGATCGGCAGAGGATTGAGCAGTTCTAGTGACTTGATCTCATCGCTCTTGATCCGTAGAGCTGACATGGTCCTCGAATTGAGTCGAGGTACGAGAACAAGGGCACTTCTATGAAAATAATAATTCCAGGTTTGATCCTGCACAGTCACTTGCGAACATACAAGCTAAGCAAATGTCAGATCACAGCAATTCTTCAGACGATGAGCAACCTCAAGCAATTTCCACTCGTTCTGTAAAAGCTTCAGTGAAAGCTCAAGAAAAAGCAGCTCAGCAAGCAATTGAAGCGTTCGTATAGTCCTATATATACAAGTGAGGTATACACGCTGACTTCATCTTATAGGCAAAGCAAGAAACGAAAAGCAGCAAACAGAAGTCGACAGGCCAAACGACCCAAAGTGGATGCCCAGCCTATAGAAACGGAAGCCTTTGTAGACGATGCTAAGCAACCTATAGAAGAGCGACCTTCTGATTATCTCGATGTATCCTTGTTCCAATCTGCATCTAAAGAGCTTCGAAAAGCCAAGAAGCTGAAGTTGGCGGAAGTAGCTACTCAAGCTGAGGTGGAAGAAAGGCAAGAGGAGCGTCGAACACGAGAAACAGGTCCTACAGAAGGCTCAAGTATACAAGTAGGGTCAGTCACAATCCACTCCGTTACCAATGATATTAGCTCAAATCTGTAATTAGGCAAACGACAATTCAGCATCTTCCTTCTATATCTCAATCTGGTCCTATACAACCTTCCGAACCTTCTTCTCGTCTAGCATCTTTCAAATCTTCTTCTCTACTAAAGAAATCTCGTCCGCTTTTCGCTAATTCCACTAGAACTTCAACAGATCGAGCAACACCTCGAGCTTCGATAGCAGAAGGGAAGCAAACAAAAGAAGAGAAATTGAAAAAGGAGAAAGCTTGGAAAGCAAAGAATGGTTGGAAGTATAAAGCGGAAAGTGAAAGGAAGAGTGCTGTCAAAGTAGCTGCGAGGAGGAGTGGTGTGATGCTCAGCACAGCTTTTGTCAGTGGGCGGGTGTAAAAGTCTCCCAGATGTATTGATTGTATCATAAGCTCGAGTTTGAAATTGGAACCATTTTGAATACGATTATACATTGATATCTACAATGCAAAGACTCTTCATCGAAAGCATTTGGAACACACACACACGACAAGCTAATTACAAGCAAAGAAGAAGGAACTAACCTGAAAAGCATTTTCTTGATTTTTAATTTCTTGGGCGAAACAGGTGAGTTGAAGTCGATGGAGGCACTCGAGAACTGGAGTAACTGGTAGCTTGCTGTGTTACCCAGTCTACTGAGGCCGAGCGATGTCGCTACTCAGACCATCCCATGACCAAAGCCAAAGCCATTCTATGAAAAGCTTTGACTATTTGGCTTGATTTCCAACTTTGCAGAAAAGCTTCAAAGAGATAGTAATCGCTCAGAAGAGCGTCATTCTCTGAAGCTTGCCTGTAAAGTCAAAGCATGGACATTTCCGGCGGGGACACTTTGTCTTGAAGGTTGAAAGAGCGCGAAAAGGATCTTGAGAGGTAGAGCCCAACCGATCGTCCAAAAGTCTTCAAAAGAAGCCAAAGTGTCGCCAGCTGTAGTGACGATGACCGATGTCGAAGTAATGGGAAGAGAAGAAGAGGACTGCAGTTTTGCGAGGTCATTCGCGCAATCAGGAGGTGTTGATAATTTTGCAAAAGGTCAAATTGGAAATACGGCGGTTGATGAGCTCTAGGCTGGCTGGAAAGGTGGCTGATAGACAGAATATAACGACCTTCGAGCAGCAGCGCGAGCCTAGCGCCGGCCCGTATTGAGAGCAATCGAGCCATAGCCGAAGTGAAGCAAGTCTTAGCTGTACGAGCCGAATTTTGCCATATTTACTGCACTCGAATCATAGCTGTGATCGAGATCGCGCTCCGCAGTAGACCTATCTTCCTGTCTTGACTAAGCCTTGTCGGTCCAAAGCCATTTCATGCCTCTTGATCACTCATACTGCAGAATTACATGCAAGGCAAAGAGCTGACACATCACTGGCGACATCTGCAGTAGGACGATATAGAGCATCGAATTCGTCCCTTGACACATTCCTTGACTTTGGTATGGACTTGGACAGAGCTAAAGCGCGAATCAGCGTTTCAGGCAGAAAGTCTTGCGAGCTGATGATGTACTTGCTTAAGTGAGAGCGCGGACGAAAGACGCGTGATAGTTCGACGGCACCTGTATAATGAAGTCAGAGTAGCCATGCAAGGTAGCCGAGTTGCGCTGAAGATGAGTGAACGAACCAGATGAGCAGGTTGCAGTAGAAGAAACTGAAGAAGATGATCCAAGAGAAAGATACTGCATCCATCCCAATTTTCTGAGTAGTTGCGCACGCTAAAAGGTTTTGTCATTCGCTCTTCCCTTTGCTTCTTTGGATCCGCTCGAATTCTTGCTCCACTTGCTTACGAGACTACCATTTGATTCAGTAGAGGATGACAGTAAGGTAGGACACTTAAAAGAGCGAGATTCGCAGAGTTTGACAACAATAGGCAAGACTTTCAGGCCGCGCTCGTTCAAGGCTTATTGCTGCTGGCTTTCTTTGCTAACTTGCAAAGCAAACGCTTCTGTCTTGACAGACCTCACATGCAGGACGCTTTGGGGCACTTCAGCCAGAGAATCATTAAAAGCAGGCGAAGAAGGTGGAACAGCAGATTTGCGTGTGCTGCTGCGCTTGCGTTTGACTGGAGCAGACATGATGCTGTCCTTGTGATCCAAGAGGGGTATGACACAGTCTGGTATATAAGTACTCGCGGTTCGGAACAAGAGCTTACTTTTCTGCAATTACAGAGGAAAGTCAAAAGCTGTACAATCATGGCTTAGATCGGTTACCCGGCGTTTAATCGATTAAGAGGGTTGGCAGGCACATCTTGCGAGCGTGAAGACCATTCTTGTCATCTGTTTGAATGCGAGAAGGGCAAAAAAAATGACCAGAAAGAGGCTCGATCTCTTGACCTTTTGCGAACATATGAATGTTAAGCAAACGTGATAACCAACTACACCATCCGGCCGAATGCACAGTCGATTTTGAATGGTTAATAGATTGATTATATCATTACGTTGTAGAACATTTTCGGCACTTATTCGGTCCGTAAGACCTGGCAAAGACAATCGAGAATCTCGTTTTCATCGAAGCCAATCGAGAGTACGTCCTTCGTCCTTCGGCTTCGCCTTGATTGTATGTATCGTTCAGAAATTGGCTTGTCTAAGATCTGATTTCTGGCGATTCAACCTTCTTACGACACATGAATATACTCAGCTATGAGCTTCCAATGGACAAAATGACTTACCATGGGGTAGACCAAACCTCGTACGAAAGATCGCTCAAAGGCAGAGAGCTTAGACAAATCTTGACATAAGAGCTCATGAGACGGTCCGAAATCATAGCTGATCTAGTACTCAATGCAGAAGTGCACTCAATGCAGAAGTGCATTCGTTGAGCCACAAAGACCAAGCAAGTATCTCTTTAAAGTCGTAACACGACCTGACATTGCAGACAAGACTTCCTTAGTTCTTTGGTCGGACAATCATACTTTTGAACTCGACGATAAATGGTAGAGCGTCAAAATCAGCATTGATATGAAGTTGAGGATAATCCGTTGCTTCTGTTGATTTGACGCTGACGAAGCTATACGTTCTTCATGGAGAGCGACTTGACCAATTCTCGTCCATATAGCAGATATGCATTTGAGAGGCGGTCGACTGAAGCAGAACAGGAGCAAAGAGTTTCGCTGACATCTAAGAGCGAATGAAGACGACGACCATTAGGTAGCACGCTTCACATGCTCTTGTCTTGCGATGTACCATTTAGTCTTCTGTATTGTTGAAGCGAAAAGAGAGCAAGCTTATATGAATCAGACAGGTCCTGGTGATAGCAGCTCACAATGGTAGGAGGATCACAGATGCTACTTCAAGCTGCTGCTTCGTCATCTTCCCTTCTTCTTGTGTCGGGTTGAGGTATATCAGTGATACGTTCTTCAAGTGCCTTTGCATCAACTGCGAGCCTTTAAGCGAGCGCTAACCAATCTTGTAATGTGTTCATGCATAAGCTGAATATCCCAGATGAAACAAGGCGTTTTTGAGGACAGTTCTGTGTACGATTGAAGGCCCGTCTTTGTTCCAGTAGGGCAGCGTTGATCTGTACATGCGTCCAAAGTCTGTTTGCCTCGATTTGTCAACAGAGCTTTCTGCCCACAGCAGCGATGTCGAACTTTAGGACTAGTGCCACAGAGCGGCCCAGAGCGCCGAACAAGAGCAGTCAAGATCGATCAATCGCTGAAGAAGAGAGAGGCTGTCGCTGACGATTTCAGCTTTGTTGACAAGACCACGGAAAAGAGCGTTATCAAGCTTTAGAATATCGATAGGGCATGCAAGCAGTGAGTACAGCAGACCGAAGTAGCCTCAGACTGTGGATATGCGTGTCAGGTCAAGCTTCGCTGCAAGGTCGACAGAATTCCATTCTTCGCTCTATTACATAATCTCGTTGAACTCTTTGGCTTCCTCTTCAGGAAGATATAATAGAGCTTATTCTTCCAATACTGTCCCACAAACTCATCTGGGCCAGCGAACTGACAAATCTGTGTTGGGATCTTGCTCTGTACTGCGATGCTTTCTGAAGCATTGATGTCCTTCTCTCTCTCTCTCATACTTATGTATATTGCTTACGTTGTCGCATCTTCACTAGCTGTGCGGTTAATCCTGTGAATCTGGCTTCCCTTGTTGGACTTGGCTTGCCTGTCCTTTCTTCTTCTCTGTACATGTTCACGGCACATGCTAAAGCTGTCGAATAGCAAAGCTCGACAATACAGTTTCAACTCTACCTTATTCTGGTCGAGCGGTTCTATCAGTCGTTCGTTGAGTCCCGTTCTTTTGACCTATGAAACAAAACTCAAGTATTTTTGACTGCTATATAATATCTATTTTCAGGTTCGTCGCGCTCTTAACTTTGACGGATTTATGGAGCTTAAGAGTGATCTGAAACAGCTTACACTGCCTAGATCTGAGCAAGCTGGAAAAGATAAGCTATCTTCTTGCTCCTTTCTCTGAAATACCTAGTGATCCCTGAAATGTCAATACAGGCTTGAAAGTCAATGTACTTGTTCCGCTATGTACTAGGAGGCAGAGACCAGCATTCGCGCATCAATGGACAAGACCGCAGTACTGACTGTGTAATTACAACGGTCAAGCGGCGACTTTGGGGCTTCACCTGGAAAGGGAGGAACTAACGTATATGCTCGTAATCAGTCTGTGACAGCTTTGATGTTACTATCCGTTGCTGATCCCGAATATATGAATGTTCAGGCAATCGCGCGACAAACGCACATTGAAATCGATATCGACGCGTAAGAAAAGGACTCTATAGGTACTTGTATACATATAACAGACTATATAGCAGATAATGACGCGCTTTGAAGCTTGAAGATACATCGCATTAATTTCAAGAATACATCTTCTGAAACATTCTCATGAGAGAGCATGCATCCGCAAAAGTGTTCTCTTTCCCGCTCAACGATCTTCAACAATCATGGCTCGTTCTAAAGGTGGTACCAAAGCACGCACGCAGTCACCAGATATAACTGGTCTAGAAACGGAGCTTGTCAATTTCAAGAAAGTTGCAAGCAAGCTCAGATCTCCCAATCTCAAGTCATTCGCCTTGGAATTGGTAGATCAGATCGAGGCACTTATCGCTGTATGTTCTTTCTCAACTTATCATCGTTCGCTATTGTTTCTGAGCCACCCTTTGACGACAGGATGCTGCTGAGCCCCTGCAAGCTTTAAAAGACCTAGTGAACAAATGCTCCTCCGACCAAGACTTGCGCAAGGTCTTGACGCAGTCTCCTGAAGCTACCAATTCTCTCTTGGCTGCGCTGGTTTCCCACTTATGGCTTGTGACGTAAGCTTTGCTACGGTCTTTCTTAGTGTCTCCTATTGAGCCTTCTATAGCTATGAGGACTGCTTTCCTAGACAAGGCTTCGCTTCGCAATGGAAATCGGATCGAATTGAAGCTGGAAACACTTGCGATCGACTGCTTTTCAGTATCTTTGACAGTCTTGTTGTGCGTCTTTCGTCTTCTCGTGTCATCAAGAGAGCTGATTCCACGTATGTAGGCCTGGATGCAAGATATCGAACATGATAAAGGTGAAGATCAAGTCCATCCCGGTAAGTCCTATACTCCCTGACTTTGAGGGCTTTGAACGTTAGGCTTAGCACGCATCATCTATGGTACTCGTATGTTCCCGGTGCTAGGCAAGATTTTCAAGGATGGGCTTCTTTCTCTTACTCCTGATTGCAAAAGAGAAGTAAGCTCGCCCAGTATCAACGCTGATTAAGAACTCACTTCTTGATAGATCTGTGCTGCTGTTTTTGAAGGCACAAGCCACTGTGCGGAGATGAAAGTACTCTGGCGGGATCCTAAGATCTTTGGGCCGTAAGTTGTCTATGCGCAGATCCAATTGCAAACTAAACGACACTGCAGAAAAGGTCTCGCCATTTTACTAGACAACGCAGCGGTGGATCTAGACTTTGGCCTAGCTGCCTTCGAAATGATCTACAGCGTCGGTCCTCCGAAGAAAGACACTCTAACCAAAGAAAGCTTTTATCAATCGGTGCTGAGTCAGAGCAAGCTGAAAGTACCTTTGCGTAACCGTATCCGCAAAGATATGCTAGCTATTGGACCGAATCAGTTGGCTTCTGTGAGCTGCAATTGCTGACAGACTGAACACAATACTGAGCTCCAATGCAGGTTGCTAGAGATTTGCTTCAAGTAATGGTTGGCGATGATGCTACAAAGTAAGCGTAAATACCTCGTGTACTGAATCAAGCTAACGGCTGTCAGCGCGCAATACATTCATGTTTACAACCTATACATTCACGATCGAGAGATGGAAAACACGACTCAGAATGCCGCAACAGCAACAGACAAATACAACCTGCCGTTGCATCTCAACGACAAGAACATGTCTGTTTCTGTCACTCTGCCTGAAGATCTCGGAGGATTCGAAGACGATCCACAAGACACCGTACTTAGCTGGACTTACAAGGATCTTGTTGTAGTCAACATCGATACAACCTCCAGTAAGCTCTTGTAATTGTAGGTAAGCCCTCAAATTGATCGGAAAGAGCTGTAGATCGTCCTGTAGTCACCTTGAAGCTGTCCAAACCAGTTCAGCAGCGTGTCTGCGCCTTGCCTGGAAAGCCCGATGGTCTCAATCGGTATACTGTTAGGCTTGAGATTGGCCTTAACGATGTAGTGAAACTCAAGGAAGTCTTAGCGAAAAGAGCAAGTTGCTTCGATCCTAGTTTTGTCTCAGCTGTCTCATCGTGCTTGGTACAGAACGTCAAAAGTATCAATACCGTTACATTGGACAACCGTATCGGTGCTATGGTCGACGAAGAAGAGAGCGCTCCAGCTCCATCGTACTCTGGTCGAACTAAAGCCTCTGCTACTGCTGCTATTCCTGGTTATTTACCTACGCCCGAGAAAGTTCTCACCCAAGAAGAGAGAGAGAAAATTATGGCCAAAGCTGTTCGCAGCACTACTTCCGGAAGCAACTCTTCGTCTGCCCATTCCACAGCAGCGGATCAGTCTATTCCTGTTCATGCTTCGAAGCCCCGTCCCCCATCGAGGGCTTCTCTGCCTCCTGCCTCTACTGATCACAAATCTTCTCTGCCAGTTATTCAGGAAGCTTCCAACGCAGTCGAAGCTGGAAAGTCATCTACGATCTCAACTGCAAAAAGTGACATCATCTCTACTGTCCAGACCAAGTCTACCTCGTCACAGAAAACAATGCACAAGCAGCAAGCTTCGCAACAGACTGCCGGATCTGATCTGACTGACCTATCCGATTCTGATGGAGTAGAGGCAAATGAAAAAGAAACTGCTTCAGCCAAGAGCGTCAGATCTTCTATTGACGAGGTGAGAACATTATATTGCTAGGTAAACTGTGCTGATCAAGAAGTGATAGCCTGGGTCTCGCAAAGTTGTTGAGGCAGAGAGCATCAATGTGTCTAGTGTCTCATTAGGGAAACGTAAAGCGCCCCAACCATTAGAAGAAGCAGATCAAGCTGAAAAGGAGGCAGAAGCCGAATTGCCTCGTACTACCACTTCAAAGAAGACCAAACTCCAGCAGTACGGTCGCAAGAACGCCGGCTCACCAAAGAAAGTAGCTGCCATGAAAGGCCGAGATGGAAAGACGGTCATCAGGAAAGACAAGTTCACTGATAAGCAGGGTTCAGATGGTGGTCAAACGGATTACGACGAACAACCGCCTGTTGCACCGATCAAGAAGGCTCCGAAATCTGTCAAACCTAAAGCCAATCCTGTCAAACCGGTCAAGTCACTGCCTGTCCGCCAATCTCGCACTTCGAAATCCAAGAGCCGATCTCCGGCTCAAGATGAACAGGAAGACGAAGACCTGCCAGAACTAGAACAAGAACTTGTCGTGCCAGCTCCCAAACAGAAGGTAGTAAAAGCGCCAGCAGCTAGCAAACCCAGGCAAAACGTGTCCAAGCAATCAGCTGCTCATGTTCATCAATCTGCCACATCCAGTCATCTGCCCGGTCAACCTGTGACTCGAAAGGAAAAACCACCTTTGCAAAAACCATTGAGCGAAATGGAAGGTCTTGACGAAGAGGAACCCAAAAAGATCACGGATCTGGGTGCTCTTTACACTCGAGACTTGCCACGAGTCGAAGAATCACTGCCCGATCTGATCAATGAACAAGAGGAGGATGAAGCAATGTTGTCACCCGAATTACAAGAGGAGATTCCAGCAGCAGTATCAACACCATCTCAGATTGATGAAGTTCGAGTACCAAATGCTCCGGATGCTGAAGGCTTTGCATTGGAAGCCTTTGATTTCGATCGCGCTGCTGCAACTCCAGTCAGATCTGCTGGTCAAGCTACTCCTAGATCGCGTAGCCAAGGTCCAGCTCAACCCTCTCTTGCGACTGGCGTTCGAAGCAGTGCCTCCCGTGTGCCAGTCTCTCAGCCTCAAGCAAGGCTACCAGTTCAGGCTACACCTCCTCGTTCTGCACCTCGTTCAGCTCCGCCGAGCATCTTAAAGAGCGCTATGAAAAAGACAGGTACTCCTGCAGCCAAGATTGTTGTTCTTCCACCTTCTGCAAATCCAAGTGTCCCGAAAGAAGCGCAAGCAGAATCCGAAATTGAAAATCTCGAGGAAGAGGAAGAAGAAGAAAATGGCGAAGATATGAGACAATTGATTGAAGAATTTGCCGCAAGATTTAAGAAGCAGAACAAGAAGCACGGCGGTAGCCAAATCGGTGAGGAGCTTCTGAAGAAAGTCATCATCGAAGCTGGTCTTTCCGAAGACGCAATGGACGAAGATGAAGCTCCCAATGGAGAGCCGTCATCAGACAATGTGTGTCCTCTGTCGTGCTACGAATTATTATCTGAATCTTGCTATAGATCTTCCGCGGTGGAATTGCCAACTCAGTCGAGAACTTGTTGCCTCCATCTGATCCACCTCTTGTCCGACCACGTTCGTTGCAAGTTCCGGCTGGTACAGATTTGCCTTTCAAAGCTCAACGACCGCCTGTCGCTCGTGCTTCAGCTTCCGCCGAACGATTTGCCCAACCTGTCAGATTCGCGTCAGCTCAGCCTTCCGCAGTTCCTTCTCGACCTGCTCCTAGATCTGGACCTTGTCAGTCATCTCATTGTACTACAAGTTGGAATCTACTGACACAACATACCTAGCTCCGGCAAAGAAACGTCGAGTCGAAACAACTTGTCCTGGTATTGATCGTTTAGCCAAAGGTCCTGAGCTCTTTGAAAGCGTCTTAAAGATCAGCGAATTCATCGTTTCGAACCTCGCCAATGATGTTGATCAAACACGCTATCGCTCGCGTGAAGTCAAGCTCGGTTTGGTCAACATGGTGCAAGAAGATTTGGAAGTCATCGATGAGCAGAAGTGAGAATCTTTTACTCATCATTGTACGGTACTTATCATGTTCGACGTGTTAGCCGGTACATGATCAACGGCGTGTGCGCAAGACTGGATTTGCAAAATGAACAAGAACTGGAACTACTGGATGTCGTAAATCAGAACATTGAGCACCTTCAAGGAGTCATGAGACAATGCAAAGCTCATCACAAGAGAATGGAGCAGCAGGACAAAACGATTCCAGGTACAACGAGAACTTCTGCCTTTCGATCCTCTATCTTATCGGCTATGTGCATAACAGATGTCGATGCAATTTGGGCTTCGGTTATTTCAGCGAATTAGGGATGAGAGAGAGAGAGACCTGAGGGTCGGGGAGGCAGAAGAGAGAAGAAAGGATTCCGAACACAAGCTGCTTGGGACTGGTTAATTGATTTGTCGCGGATATGCAATTGTAACCTCCAGAGCATCACAAGCGAATGTTCCTGCTGTCTGCCTCTCATTCCTCGCGAAGTGATGATCGCGCCGTCATCTGAAGCCGAAGCGAGACGCAATGATGCTTTACGAGCTGTTGTCCATTGACAACGTCCGCTTTCCAGGTTTACTGCATGGCTCTGTTGTCGCCGTAGTGAGATTTGATCTAGACTGAAGCTTCCATGAGCGATGGCACAGCAAAGGAAGAGAAAGCTTCGAATGTGTTGATTGATGCTGTTGGAGGTTAGCGTTGCTCGGCGGGACAGCTCAAGCAGTCTGCAGACTCTGATGAATATCGCTCTCAGGCTGGGCTGGTGGAGTGACTGGCATAATCGTGTCGAACCCTTTCGAAGTCGTCAAAGGTCATTCACAAAGTGTCAATTATCTGCATTGCGGAAGCTGAAGAATGGTGCTTATCTAGTTCGGTTGCAAACATGGATACCTCCAGCCTCTGCTCGAGTAGGAGCTGGAAGTCGTTCCCATCCGTCGAACAGAGCACTCGAATCCAACTATGCGAAAGAAATTGCACAGAAACCAGGTTTCAAGCAGTTATGGAGAACAGAAGGCTCTCGACTCTTCTTTGCTGGATCTCTCTTTCCTATCCTTGGTCTAGCTTTGATCGATTCGACTTTCTTCAGCTTGTATGGTCGGGCAATGAGTACTCTCAATCAGGTCAGCTCAAGTTTGGCAAGCTGTGGTAAGAAATTAAGCTGATGCCGTACTGTCTTCAGTCTCGCGATAACCCTACAAATCTTCCTCGAGTCTTTGCATCTGCATGTCTCTAGTCTACAAGTTTTTGTTTTTATGCTAATGCTATCTGCAGGGGGCTCTGGCCGGAGGTATATGTGCGTTCGCACAAACGCCGATCGAAGTGATAAAAGTCCGGGATCAAAACGACAAAGCAGCCAAGCCAGCAGGCTCTATAGCTGTAGCTAGATCGTAAGTTGGGATATATTTTTTTTTGAACTGCGCCAGCTTTGTTCAACTGATGATATTATAGTATTTTTCGCGACTATGGAGTTCGAGGCTTCTATGTCGGTTTAGGTGCTACCTTTGTGCACGATTTTCTTGCATCAGGCATCTTTTTCTCAACCTGTTCGTCTTCTCTTTTCTGCGAATGCTATATCAGCTGACGAAAGTTCAGACTTCGCTCTTCGTCGATTAATGCGACCCTACGACATCCCTTCACCCAGAACTGACACCTCTGTCCTCACCGAAAGTGTAGCAACAATAGCTTCAGGCGAACCAGCTTTACCAGCCAAAACTTCCTTAAGTCTGTTAGACGGTACAAAGATCTTTGTGGCCGGTGGAGCAGCAGGTGTCTTGTCTGCCGTTCTTACCTATCCATTTGATATGATCAAGAGTACGGTGTATCTTCAGTGAGATCATGGAGTACGGCTGATATGTACGGTAGCGCGATTACAAACTACTGCCATCGACTCTCAACTTCACCCTACTGCTGGGAAACAAGTAACAATGAGACAAATCATGTCTCGGTGCGTTGCTATCATTTTTTTTTAAACCGGGAGCTAGCTGATTATGAAGCAGAATATATCGAGATCAAAAAGCTTATTCTCAATTGAGATACAGGCAAAGCACCACTTTCTCTTTACTCCGTTTCATATCAAATGACAATACTCGAAGTCGATGGGCTTTACGTTTAATAGGGTGTAAAGGTTTTATTAGAGGGTTAAGACCTACTGTGCTTTCGTCATTTATAGGATCAGCAGCAACTATATGTGTAGTAGAAGTCATTGTAGCAGCATTTGGTTAGATACACAGAGAGAGAGAGAGAAATCACATTGCATATCCATTCCATTTTCATGAAGAGGAGGATTTCTCTAATCGATGCCTTACAGCAGATTTAGTTACTGGTAAACTCATTTCAGCCGCCTTCCTCCATAAATTACTATACCCCTCTTGATCGTTCTTTTGTCTTGCATGCAACATTGTCAGACCTCCCCACCGTTCATACATCTTCAACAAAGTTTCACAAATCTCCCAAATGATGAGCTCGTTTGGCATTCCAAACAATTCCCACCAGGGTCGAGGTTGAAGTGGAAGAGCTATAGGATCTGGTGTAGAGGTGGAAAGATGACAAGCTAGATAAATTGCTGATATTGATATTCGATTAGGCGGATGAAGCGCAGGAAGAGGAGTGAGAAGACTGGTTCAAACATATAAGAAATAGCATGAACACCAGAAGAATCAAGACATACGAATCGTTAGCGAAGTTCCAGGCTTGTTGAGGAATTGTTGGATGATCTGTCAGACCAAGCACTTGAAGATAATTGACTAGTGAGCCATAAGGATGCTGGATCGTCAAATTAAATCCCAGTCTATCGATCGCAGCTTAGGATGGTCCGACATTGACGCGAGAAACAAGTACCTTTTCAGTAATTGCATTTCACCAATCACAGCATCTTCTTTGACCTCATAAAACCCCTTGGCAAAATATTCCATTGGATCATAATGAAACGGTCGAGTCATTCCATTAGCAGCTGAAGATGTTGAGCTTATCGTTCCAGCTAAAGCCTGAGCCCGTTCTTTCGCCTTCTGCATCGCAGCGTTCGCCTTTTCGTGATCAAGCTTCTTTGCCAAGTAATCAAACACATTGATGAGATCCCGTAAACGTAAAGGATGTTCTTCAAGTTTGGAAGACAGGAAAAGCGCAGAAAGGGCTATATCCTATATACAATTTGAAAAGAGTACTGTCCAACGAAAGCATCGGTGCTACTACGAGCGAGAAAGCAGTCGAAGGCGTACTATTGTACCAAATTGTTTCATGCTTGATACAAACCAGAACCTTTGGAAGAGAATAGAAGCGGTAGAGACTACAACTTGAGGTCTGCCAACAAAACACAAGCCCAGCATTAGTACTCCTGCAACAGTGCCATTACAGTGCACGAACATCTTGAGTAGCACGCCAGCTTGCTGTATCGTCAAGGCGCCGACTGGACAGTCTTCAGCCTTAGAATTCGACGATTACAAAACAACTGACATGTCCGCAGATCAGCTTCTAGCTCTGCTGGCAACCCGTCCTCTTGACTGGGCGTATATCGAGATTGACTGCTGCTAGCTACAGGCTGAGGATGCGTTAAAGACATGGTGTTCAAGAATCAAGCAAGGCGACGCTCCAAAACTTGAAAGTGAAGAAGTTGTGCAAAGTGCGCGAGCACTCGACTGCAGTTCAGAATCTCAGAAGCCAAGATATATATATTTCTCATGCAAAACAATAATGCTAAAAATGCTAATACAAAAATCTCGCACAGAAAGGCTGATGTTACAAAAGGTGCCAAAAGGTGCGCTTCTCAATTTCACACACTGTTAACTTCTCTTGAGTTCGCATACAGTAAAGATTCGACTTTGAGATCCACTTCATCTGCTGCGACTTCATCTTCTTCGCCTTTGACTTTGGTTCGATTGAGGTGAATTGCAGTGAGGCCAATGTTAGGAGAAGACGCTGGTGGTTTTCGTAGTTGACCTGTTTGAGGTAGATTACGCTTGATGGCTTTGACAAGAAGATACTAGACAGACAGGAAGATATGAGTACCCCGCAGATAACGATATTGGCCAGACCGACTTACCACTGATATAGGTCCGTCGACTAGAATAGTGACAAGAGGGATGACGAGCTAAGGAAACAGACACGTCAGCATCATTATGCAAGGACTTAGAAAGTCAGCTAACTGCGACACGAGTCAATTGCTGCACAACAACACATCAGCGAAATACCCTGTGGTCAATGCCAGAAAATCACTCACCGAGGTTTCTTGCAAATCTGTAGTCAGAAAAGCGATGTACAAGCCCATACTTGCCAAAAGATAGACTCCAAAACTAGTAACCATAATCCTGAAGATAGTGACAAGTTCTTGAACAAGAGATTGTAGTTCTGATCCGCCAGTATTCATCAACACTGGTACAATTGCAGGAGAACCTTGTTTTCCACCGTAGGAAGGTATCTTGGAAGATCGATCATAAGTTGAAAATCTTGCCTTCTTGGTTGTATTGTTGAGCTGGCGAAGAATGGAGTATGCGAGTGGAATTAAGGTCTGTATGCTCATCAGCTTTGTGATGCGTGTTAAAATTGAGATACCTACTATGGCAGTGAAAACAGTCCAGGCGAACAGAATGACTGAGAATCCAGGTCAAGAAAGTGTATGAAAGAAAATCCCGTGATGGACTTACTGTACTCCCAACGCAACAGAATATTGACGCGGCCAAAAGCGCTTACGTATCGTGTTATGATAGATGATACATCGGCTTCAGCAGCCAGTGCACTCTTGAATTGATCCATCAGGTGATATGTGGTCCACCGAGCGCTTGATAGCCTGATTACTACAGTGATGAAGAATGCGCCGAAGAAGATTGGTTGTATTACTAGGAAGGCGCTCATTGCTCGACGATACTTCTTTGCTTTGAAAAACTTGGACATGGCTCCAGTTGGATCGTAAGCAATACTTGGGAGCTCTATCAGACATATTTGGTGCGGTATAATGCAGCCAGCTCACAGTGTTTCGACTCCAGAACAGATGATTCCTACTAGCGCCAAATGGAACCCGACGATAAGAAGTGCTTGCCTAGAAGCAACAGTGAGCAAATATAGTCAAATCAATCTAGTCAAATGATCTCACGCTATCAGTTGTCCAAGAAAGAGCAGAGCCCTGACACGCGGCACTACAAATGCATGGGCACTCGGCCAACAGATAGTTTTAAGACTTACGCAGAAATCTGACTAGAAATACACAAAAGGACAGATGAGACAAGAGAGAAGTGATTGTCCAAATGAGAACTAGATAAGCATGTTATACGGGGCGGTTTGATTGCTTCGGCTTGTCATCTACCTGAGTTAATGAGCAGCAGCGAGTTGCCATCGCCGGTTGGCCGCTGTACTCTTTTGAAGAGCCAGAACTTGTACGCTCGCGGATACACGAATAGTAGTGACGTATGCAGTACGATGAGTATACTGTAGAAAGCAAGATAGACAGATGCGAAGTCTGTTCCAGCCTAATTGAGTACATGTTGTTTTGGCTCGAGCAAGTGCTTACCTCTCGTTAGATTATTTGTAGTCACCCCAAAGGCTGGCAATGTTGTATTCGAGCTATTGTTACTCATCCTCGACTTGATGGATCCGTTCGCAGAATACCGACCTAGAGAAGAAAGGGCTTACAGAGCAGAAACGGAACCGCGGGGAATCTTCCGGTGATCTACGTATCTGGCTCAACTAGGTAAGACCGGCAGGACGGAAGTTACATTAAGGTTTTTCGAAATGCTCGCGACGCTCGCGAACCGGACAGAGCCTAATGTAGTAATGTCTGCTTGCTTTGCGACCAGTCTACGCTTGTGAGAGCAGGAGTGGGTGTAGCAGGAAATAGGATGGTCTCGTTCACCGAGACATGCTTTCAGGTGAATTTCACAGAGGATAAATCCCAATCGCAAAAGGGAAGCGTTCATCGCAGAAGTCCATCCGATGCACATAGCAGGATAAGAGAGTTCGAAGATATAGCAGACGAAGTCAGGGAAGGCCGGCCTATAAACCAGCCGAGTTTGGCTGCAGGCAGTTCAACCCAACGAATCGAAGCGCGCAGTTCAAAAGACTACAGAGCAGCAGACGAACTGACCTCGTTTTCAAGGCATTTTGCTTCAGCGTATGAAGAGTTCTCAACCCTCGCCGTCGCAGGAAACCAATCCCTTGATTTGCTTTGTCTCTTCAACTCTCATGCATTCACGAGGACTGCCTTGTTCTACTTCAGGCTGGGTGCTGGATATTTGAAGAGTTGAGCGCTCTCTGTCCATCGCTGAGCGAAGACGTCAGGTTGGGTTTGTCTCTTCTTTTGTCCTCGAACTCTTCCAGTGTCTCGTACTCTCATTGGAGGTGCAATCTGGCGCTCGTATTGATAGCTAGCAGGCCAACGAGCAGCTTCATTTGGCGAGCTATGTACATGTCCGAGACATATCTCACGAGACTACCTTCTAGCACCTGAATTGATCTTTCTTACGATATACTTTACCCACTATCTTGGTACTATGAATCGTAGACGACTCCATTCCGCATCATGTGCCCTTCAAAAAAACTTCTAGCTTTAGTCAAACGAGCAATTCCTGTGGCAGGTCTAGGACGAGTCTCAATTTTCTCGTTTCTCATCCGATGCTGCTCTCTGTGAATCTTACCGATGAGTGTCGGTCAAGCCGTCTGGAAAATCTGCTCGATCAGGTTAGTGTTATGAGGTTTTCCATCTGTCAAAGATTGATCGCTTGCCTTGAAGCTACCTGTTGCGGCTCTTGATTCTTATTGAGTCGACGGTGTTGATGCTCTTTGGTAGCTTCCACTTGGCTCTGTTCTCGCCGATATCGTCTTTCACTGCCATGACGATTCTCTTCTCGTCTGCGACCACTAAAGATGAAAATCATGGAATCGATGGTCATCAATGCCTGGTTAGGGCTAAGAGTTGATGTGTCGATCCAGCAAAGGCCTTTTGACCAAGTTCGGCTGGAGGAGTCTTTTATCCAGCTTGGCCAGGTCGACCTTTGACGCACGTCCATTACTTGGGAAAGAAAGAGTTGAAAGGGAGATGTATTCGCTCCCTGTTTTTCGATGCAACAGGGCATGTCAAGATATTTTCGAAGGGAAAATCCTTTCATTTATTCAACAGAGGAGGGAAAAAGCGAGATTGAGACATTAATGAAGGAGAACCAAAGGGATTTCGGGTAAATCATTGTATGTCAAGGCACTACAAATCGACGAAAGCCGGAGGGAGACCACTGAATGGTAGAGTGGAATCTTGCTCGCCTTCAGATGACGGAAAGGAAAGCTGCACTGATTATTGGACATCCGGTGAGACAGCTTGTTTTTTGAAAGGGTATGTTAATGCAAAATGTCGAAATGCGTCTATATACTAACGTACGCCATCCTTCAAAGTGAATCAAAAGAGTGATCCAAGCGTCCTCTTTGCCAACGCTCGAGCATCTGTGCATTTCTGTTTGCATCTCGCAGGCAATGACAGGAATAGCTTACATGGTATATAACTGAGCGAGTACGTAATTCGCCAAACAAATCAAGCATTAGATGTGCTGCGATATTGAGTATCAGGGAGAAGACTCATCAGAAATAAGCAAAATAACTAGGACAGAAAGTCAACCGATGATGCGTTCTTGGGAAAGGAGGAAAAGACGAGCTTACGTTCCAATGGCAAAGACTACTACAAGTCCATCGATCTTCCACCAGAAAGCGCTCACTTCCGTCTGCTATTAGCCAGCATAGTGAATGGATCTGTATGGTAGCTTACGGAAGACCAATACTGCATTGCACAAAAAAAGATCAATTCAGATGTTCCAATCTGATAGATTTGCCGTACATATACATAGAAACAAGATGATGACCGCTACAAGCCGAACAGGATTGAGCATCTGCAAGCTCGTCAGACATAGCAGCATATCAAGGCAATCGATATAGGAACTTACCGCTCGAGCTTGTTTGAGGAAACCGATGAGGAAGCCCGTCCCAGCTGTACAGAAACAGCGTGAGATTGTCGGCAAGAGAAGAATGGTAGGCCTACTGAGAGAAACCAACAAGCCCAAAACGTATAGCAAAGCAAATACTAACAGTATTGTCAATAGTGAAGATTACAACCGTATGAGATGAGCAGACCTGTTACATCGCCTAGCAAGAAGAAGACTACGCCGACGATTGACATTGCGAAACCAACACCGAAACTGGGTTGAATCGATGAGCAAATTTCAAAGCTATAATTCCAGGAGAAATGACTTACCATGCAAAGAAGCCATCTGATATGCACAGGATCAGTATGAAATATTGGCCCAGAAAGCTTGCATACAAAGCCGCTCGGTCCACGATCTTGAAACATTGTGAGATCCGTCCGAACATAGAGTGAAAGAAGGAAGGGACTGACAGGTTCAGGAAAGAGAAAGCAGATTGCTCAGAAGATGGATCCAATGTTGATGGAGCAGCTGCTTTGAAGTTACCAGACTCGAGCTGTTACGAGCCAAAACATACACAATCAACAAATCGCGTAAATGCTTTGGTCTGTATGTGCCATACGTTTTGCCATACTCCATTTACGTACTGCATGGCTGTGCTGTCTCATGCGGGTTGCTCTGGGTTGAGATACACAGCACGCACCGCTTCTATTTTTCTGTGTTTATTCGGCTCCGCGGCTTGTCTCCAACCGTTTGTCTTCTTTGATCAGTCTACTTCTCAACCAACACACTCTTTTCATTATACAATACCCTCAGTCTCAATCTCTGATTCACCAACAAAAACTATCAACGAAGAAAAACGCACGATGCTCGCCTCCGCTTCCATTGTCATTCTAGCAGCAACTCTAGCTCAAGCAGCAGGCAAGCCGTTCCCTCATATGCGCAAGTAGCTGGGTCTCATTGTCTGCGTAGTCTCTCCTCTTACCCCTGCCACAATCAACGAGGGCCAGCAACTGAATATCCAATGGTCAGTGGAATCGAACGCGCCTTCCATCCACGGAAGAAGCTCTGACCATGGAGCCTGCGGTATACAGGACTCCAGATACTACTGGAACATGGACCAATGTGTCTGTTGCTTTGATGAGTGGTAGCAAGTCAGTGCTATGTTTGGAAATTGAGCATCAGCTGATTTTTCTCGTTTGGTACATTCTAGTTGGGACATGAACGTCGTTTCTCCTATTACTGATGGTGTAGACGGCACAAAGACGCGTGAGTTGCCAGCATTTGTATGCGATGTACTTTGCTTCTTAAAGGCCGACATCTTACAGCTGGATCCTTCGAATGGACTGTACCAGATGTCACACCAAACTCTGGTATCTACTTTGTGAGTATTCTTACTCTACTCTGTCCGGAACAGAACTGACGAATGGACAGATCCAATTCACAAACAATGGTATTAATCCAACTTGGACCACTCGATTCACCATCGCTTCATCCTCAGGGGAATCCACCCAACCAACAGAAACAACTCAACCAGATGGTCAATCCATTGCATGGGGAACAGGTGCTTTAGCAGGTCAAGAAGCACCAGTCATTCCTTCTGGCAGTGCAAGTCAACCAGCTTCAATGATGTCTGCTTCCTCCTCTTCTCAAGCATCATCAGCTTCAGCATCTAGTATGGCATCTTCAATGTCACAATCATCAGCAATGTCAAGCTCTTCTTCTTCTTCCCAAGCTGCTATGTCAAGATCAGTTTCTTCAGCAAGCAGATCTTTAGGTGCAAGCGACGCTTCTTCAGCTACTCCAACAGTAGCTCCTACTTCATCTGCTGCCGGTCTGCAAGTTGCTGGTATGGGAATCATTGTTGCTTTCGTAGTTGGTCTTTTGGCCGTATAAATTTGAGGGGAAGTTATCTAAGGTTAATTTAGAGCTTTCTATACGGACAATAACTTTTGCATTATTCTATTTCGGCTTTTTTCGTGAGAGGCCTTTTATTGTAAGCCTTGCGCGCGCGCTTTGCATAACCAAAATGTAATCGGTTTGCAAAGCTTTGCGCATTTTACTAGCATTTCGTGGTCCGACTACAACGCTGCTCTGCCTGCCATTTCTGCTCTGGCAACTCTTCGAAGTTCTTCTTCATTCGCTGCTCGAACTGCATCTCTTCGCATTTGTCGATAATAAACTAACCACCTGGTTTGTCGGAAATGCAAGAAGATCAGCTTTCATGTCTTGAATCTACGAGAGAGACGAAGAAGAGCGTACCCAACAGCCATACATAGCGCAACAATAGCAATCGATTCCCAAACATCTCCATCTCCATTACTAACGTAATACTCATCTTCTCCTCCTTCATCGTGCAAGTCTTGTTGATGAGCTACTCTTTCTCTTGCTTCTTTGGCCCATTGCGCATCCGAAGAAGAAGATAAAGCTCTTTGTGCTTCTAATAAAGGATCTACTTTCCCTTGTCTTTCTCCTCCTTCCCCTTGTTCTTGATTATGTTGATTAGTTTGAGCAAGACGTGGTTTAGGTAAAGGTGAAAAGAGTTGTTGGAAAGCTTGTTTGAACCTTAAGTTCCATAAATGTCCCAGAACGGTCGATAATTTCCCTTGTACGCCTCCTTCTTGTTGTTGTTGCTGTTGACGAAGTTCTTCTTTGTCCGTTAAAGGAGTTGCGGAAGTAGGTAATGGAGAAAATGGGTTGGATAAAGTGACGAGAGCTACATCCCCACCTGAAATAGCTTGATAGATGGAACGGAAATGTAGTTTGAAGAGAGAGAGAACGACTGGTAGGTAAGCTTCGGAGTTGGTTTCAAGAGCCATATCGTAGTATCGCTTGGCCAGATGAAAGTCCTGCGAATGCCAAGAAGCTCTTTATCAGCAACTTGATGCTGATAAGAGTCTTCGAAACTCGCCTTATTGACGCCTAGACCGACTTCATGCATCCACCCCAAGGAATGCATAGCCAAAGCGCTGACGTGTGTATTTGAAGCAGTCTGATAGCAAGCAGCAGCTTTCTGAGGTTGAGGAAGACCTTGAGGTAAGCCTATGCCTTTTAAATAGTAATCGCCCATCTTGACCAAAGCATCAATATTATCCTGAGCTGCTGAGCGAGTCCAATGTATCAGAGCCAATCGATCTGTTACATTGTTATTGACTAAAGGACCTGGAGGTGGTTGAAATGCTTTCAGGAAGAATGGAAGTTGCAAAGCGGATTTATCTGTACGCAACACTTCATTCCATAAGCCCGCAGAGCATACGTATCGACTACCCACCTCTGTCTAAGATGAAGGCGACATTGTTCTGAGCAGCTTCATATCCTCGTTCAGCCATCATCCAGTATCCCAGCAAAGCCCTTTGCCGATCTCCTCTAATCCAAGCCTTTTCTGCTTCGGACCAGACCTCATGAGCCCAATCGCCTCGTTCAGCAACAATCTTGTAGAACGAGACAGCAACAGGACATAAATCAGGTCGAGAGACAGTGAAAGCGTTCAATTCGGCCAAATAGTAGAAGGCTTGGAAAGTGTCGCCATTCTTGACCGCTAATTCGAAGTATTGCGAAGCAACTTGAACATCTCCGCTGTCTGTCAAACATCGTGGGGTGCCAATCAGGCAAAATCCCCGAGTAAAAGATCGCACAACGCACCTAGGTAAAGCTTGCCCAAATTGACTTGAGCTTCAGCCAAATTCTCGCCAGAAGCGCTTTGAAAGTATTTCAGTGCCCTGTCGAGATCGACAGCAACTCCAAGCCCATCGCGATACATGATGCCGAGGCCGTTGTGAGATTGATGATCGCCCTGTGAGCATGACAAGAAAGAAATCAGAATCAATCCGAATCCCAGCCATCATACGCGCCGATCCGCTTCCCCGACTGAACCACAAGAAAGCTTTGCTATAGTCTTGAGTCACTCCTTCGCCTCTAAGATACATTCTTCCCATATATCCAGCAGCTAAAGCAGCAACCATATACTGATGCTCATCGTTCTTGTTCTTTACATCTTTGTTGACTTCATAACCAGTGATAACTTGTTGTGCAGTCAAGCTTCTTCGCAGAGCAGCAGGCGGATCTCTAGGCCAAACACTTCTAGCTATTCGAGTGAACCATTTCAAAGCTCTAGCGAAATCCCTTCCTCCATTAGATAACGAAGAAACGGAGTTTCCAAAACCTTGATAGTAGATCCGACCTAGACGAAACATGAAGGAAGAATCTCCTCTTTCAGCATGGAAAGAATAGAACTCGAGAACGTCTTGCCATTCTTGTAGAGTTGTTGGATGCTCGTGGCCATGACCTGGATGCGAGTGCTTGTGCGCGTGAGGGCCAGTAGAAGAAACGCTGGCTCCAGGACCGTATACTCCACCATTGAGATCCGAAAGACGTAATTTGGAAGAAGGTAGAGAAAAACCGCCGGGAGGACCAGATTGGAAATGTTTGATAGCTGCGGCACGCCTGAGAATAGATCAAGCGCATACATATAGGTCATTACCTTTATCTGCTGCTGATTTGTAGAAAGGTAGAGCATCTCCACAGCTCTGCTTGGTGCCAATCCCAACCCAATGCCGATAGCCAACCGTCATTTCAGCTTCAGGTGCCCCGCCCAAGGCTGCAAATGTGTAATACAGTAAAGCCTGCTCGAATAAGATTGGCGCATAAAGCTATGCTGTGTACTTACGGTAGCTTGGTCGCCTTCTATATCACCGTCTTGCGTCAATCCAGTAGACTTGAGAAATCCTATATTATATTGTGCTGAGGCGTCGCCTGTCCGTTCAGCCAGGCGCTCGTAAGCATATAAGGCTGTTGTAAGGTTCTGTTCGCTTCCGTGTCTACCCCACTATTGATCCATGGCATGAGATTTGCCTTGCTATGCCAGGAGAACATAAAGCTTACTAGGTTCATTTCGCCTAGAGTTGTCCATGCTTCATCCTTTCCGCCATTGCCAGCTTTCCGAAGCATATCGCTGACCAAATCTAAACCGAACCGAACATCTGATCTACTCAATTGCCCTCCGCTGCTTAACGCATTTAGGACTTTCCTCGTCCTGTCTTCTTCGTTCATTGTGTTTGAGGAAGCGTAGTAGTCACCCAGCAGATGACTCGCTCCGCTCAGCTTATACAAAGCCCCTAGTAAAGAGTAGCCAGTATCATTCTCGTCTATCTGATTCTGCTCTTGCTGTTGCGCTTTGGGGAAAAACCGACGCAATGTCTTGATAAGGGACGATAGAGGACCTTGACCTGCTGATTCTATCAAATCGAAAAGAGGTGTATAAGAAGAAGAGGAGAAGAGGGAAGTGGAAGGTGGTGGAACGAGCGATATCGAGCGAGTTCGTAGAGTCGCCAGCAGATCCAAAGCTTTGTTATAGAGTTCATTAGCTGCATTTGCAGCAGCCTTAGATATGGCTTTGATTGAACACTGGCAGCAGGACTGACCTTGAGCATACGGATCTGCCGCTAATCTAGCTTGTTCGTCCTGCTCAATGACGCTTTGAGGGAGGCTAGTTGACTGAGGCAAGCTTTGGCTGAGAGCTGAGCTGTCTTGAGCGACAGAGGCTGCACAACATCGAATTCAGCATGACGACGTGTTTGCGAGGTTCTCAAGCTCACGCGGAACGGCAGAGCATGCCGCTAGCAGTGCTACAAGCACCAAATACGAGCGCAGGGTATTGAGCATTCAGCTGTGCAAGGGTATATGATGGGATTCGGTCAAGAGATACAAGTCCATTATCTCGAATTCTGGGCATTGTCGCAAAGCGGCCACAAGACTATTCGCCAACTATACACCAACTCCGCACTTGACTGTATCTTGGAATTGCTAGATTTGGAATTCAAGCAGCTGTCACATTCATCAGTACGCATTGAACAGAGATCAGATAAAACTTGCAGACTGACATACATGATAGCGACCTGTTTCTCTCAACGCTCACACTTTCCGCTCATAATCTCATTCGCTTGCCTTCTCGTCTTTAGCCAATCCGTCCAATTCTCCAGATCCCAATTTCTGATTTCCACTTTCCGAATCGATTCCCAAGGCCTTCTTCCAATCCCACAATTTGAGTAAATCCGCCTCTTGCTTGTTCACCTCTTCAAAATCAAACAATTCCGCTCCAATTCCAACACCATTCTCAAACTCTATTTCGATATACGCCTTGTCCGAAAGATAGACCAACACTCTTGCGTATCCTTGTTTGTTCACTCGTCCAGAGAAAGCTAATAAGTCTTGGCATAAGATTTTGACACATATTACTGCTTCTTCACTGGGTAAAGTAGGACTAATGCTCCCGACTGTTAGAGCGAGGATAGGCCGGTACAAGATGCTGGTTTTGAAGCTAAGGCGATGCAAGGAAGGGAACAGATCAGAATTGCAGAGAGTATCGTGAATGTTGAGACTTGATCCAGTTTCCGGATTAGAGAAAGCAAGGGAGAAGGAAACCAGACGTTTAGCGAGGCTTGTGCTGGCCAGTTCATCCAGAAAAATTTGGACACCCCAGATTTGCGGCTGTTCTGGTTCATGATAGATAAGCTCCAGCTCGGTCAGATGCTTGAAATCTTGCGAGATTTGTTGTGTACTTCTCAAGGTTGGCATTTCTTCGCAAGCAGGATCAATAGCTAAGCTAGCACAATGCTTGTAGTAAGGAAATAATAAGCCTGCAGTTGTATGGTTGTGGAATTCTCCGTTCAAGCATCGATAAAGCTGAAACTCTAGCGGCAGCTGTAAGACCTGCAAGGCGAAAACCGCACAAGTCGGATTCTCTTTTTGTTCTGACAAAGCTATAAGTGTTTTGGCGGTGATGGAGCGATCTGGTCGGCGCAATTCGTATGCTTCGTTCCTCCCAACGACCTGCAATCTTCTCAGAGTAGAAGCTTTTTGCAAGATGAGCCGCAGTAGATCTTTATGTTCCTCAAGATTCCATGATTTCACTGTCAGATCGCGCAGATTGGGTAACGATAGTATAGAATCATGCATGATAGCCACTTGTCCAACAGTCATATTGTTCAATCGAAGAGAGAGCAAGCCATGCATAGCCGAGATGATTTTGAGGGATTGAGGATCAAATACATGATACAAGGTACCGAGATCTAAGCAGAGATCTCGGACTAGTGGTAATAAGACAGAAGTCGAAGAAAGAGTAAGCCAGACGTGATGCTGGATTGACCGTCTTTGCACGACGTTCATGTTTGCCGAGATCTTCTGGTAAAGAAGCTTGTTGGCCATTGTAGACCATATCCTGCAAACTTGAGCACATCTTGCTAGACTTCTGTTCCTTACATGCTTCTTTCGCGTAAAAGACAGCTGCTCCAAGATAGAGATTTGCAGCTCCGGCGGAACCTGGACCATGCTATTCTCTTATTGTTATCCAATTGTTATCCAATGGTTGTTGTAAGAAGCGCAGGCACAGTCAGCGGAACGGGGTCCAAGACTTCAATTTCGAGAATCAGACTTCTAGATGAGTAATCTTTTCATCCTATTTGATGCGTCCCGAGCTACGGCAGCAGTCGTCAAACTCGTCTCTTCCGCCAGTTCGCTGAACCTTTGCTGCCATAATTTAAAACGTTCTCGACACAACCCTTTCTTTCCAGACCAACGCAAACCACCTCGAGCTGGATCACCTCTGTTCCCTCCTGATTCCCATTCTCTTTCACTGGCTAACAGGTAAGAACCAGCATGTTCAATCCAAGTTGCGGCAGCTGGAATTCCTCCATCGAGCGCAACATTGCTACAATCATCTTCTAGTATATCGCGAAGGACCCAAAGTCCATATAGAGAGAAATCAGAGATGCCTTGAGCTGTTACGAGAGCTGTGAAAGTATTGAGACGCAACCATTTGCTTCTGATTTGTTCCCTTTGAGGATCTTGTTCGCTGGGCTCAAAGTCTGCATCACCATCTTGAGCAGACGATCGACATACTCTTTGTATGTAGAATAGCTTACAATCCCATTCATCCCGCAGGGCCCAGCCAAACGGAAAGACGAAGCTCTCTGCAAAAGGTGCATCGGGCAGAACGTATACTTCTCTAACGATGTCAACAATGTAGAGTGTCTCTCGTAGTGTCGTGGCCTTTGATGCAGCTTCGACCCATTTTATCCAGAAATTGTAAACCAAATCTTCTATTTCTGAGGCGCTTTCTGCATTTCCAGCCTGCGTTTGTAGCTTCTTTGCTACTTCATGTGCTTCATGTGGGTATTTCATAGCATGCGTGGTATCTTCATGGTCGACCATGTCAAAAGGCCCCGCGTAACCTAAGCGAGACTCAGCAGCGACCCGATTCACTACATCTTACTTCTACTGCTTTACGATAGCATCCACTCATATCCCTTTGTCCGTGTATCCTGCACTTCATCTACTGAACCGAGGAGCAGTATTCTGCTCTGCACTCTGCAGCCTTGACTGCACTCCCACTGGATCCACCCTCTGAGAACTTTGAGCGCGCAGCTGTGAGCTACAGAGAAGCTAGACTCACGTTCTCGCTGTGACTAGTATCCTTCAGCTCAATTCCAACAATTTGTTGTCCTCAGTAATTCCCAAAGCTTTCCTCCAATTCATATTTTGCAAAAGCGTCTTCTGCTCGAGGGACATTTCCTCCATTTCAATATACGCCAGGTTCCCATCTTCAAAGGCCAGTCGGATCTCAAAATCATCCCTGGACCCGATCACCAACAAAGCTGTTCTGGTGCTGGTGAAAGAGAACTTGAGTAGATCTTGGCAAGCTGTGTGAAGATAGACTGAACCAGCAGATAGAATAGATATGTCGCTGGCAGGAAAATTAAAGTGCAGTGTCAGATGTGTGAGAGTAGGGAAAGTATCGGGTTCGACCAAAAGATCCATATTGACTGTAGCTTCGAAAGGAACGCAAGTTTCGATACATATTCTCGTGAGTCTATCCGCAAGCCTAGATTTGGCTATTGAAGCGAGAGTCTTCTCGAGATGATCGTCAATGGAACAAGCAGGAGGGTAAAAGAGATGGAGGGAATCGAGCCGACCAAAGTGCTGATTAATTTCTGTCCAAATCACTTTGTTGGAGACGACATCTTCATCGTCTCCTCCTTGCGAGTCTTCATCTTCATCTTCTTGCGCTTCGAAGCGCAATTTCTTACAATGATCCAAACAGAAAGTCAATTCGTGCATATCGTTATGCAATTGCTTAATGTCAGATGATTCCACTGAGACTATTTCTAACTTCGGATTAACGGACAGCAGGATCTGCATCAAGTGAAGAAGAGGGTCTTGATGAGGATCTGAGCTTGGTATTTTGGGCAAGTTTTCTCCAATCATTGGCAGCTCTTGGCTTGATGATGCCTGAATATGGATGATTGTACCAATTCGATTTATGCTGACTTGGGACCAGCTATCTGCTCTCGATTCCAGTAAAGCAGACAAATATGCAGCGGCGTCTCTTGACTCCTCGTCATATACTTCCGGCATTGTGAAGTTGAAAGATGCAAGATGTTTGAAGGATGACCAGAATGTATTAAGAGTAGAAAGATAGAGAAGACGAGTTTCGATCAAGTCCAAGTGTTGCAAAGAAGTGACGGACTTCAATAACTTGTCGAATATGTCAACGTGTAGTAAGAGTGCAGTTCCTTCTAGGTCCAGTGTCAGGTGCTTGACCAATTTTGCTAATCCAGGGTTGCCTATCAAAACGTGAACAACAGAAGCTCTTCGGGCTATTGTCGTTTCAACTTTGTGCGGTTCGTGATCAGCTACGTGATTGAGATCGATATGTAACTTCTGATATAATAGTGAATTTGCTGTCTGGTGCATGCTGCGAGATAATATTGAGCAAGCGGCGAGATTGGAAAGGAGTGGTTGTCGACTTCTTCGTACATGCCCCAAGATGCCAGTGAGCAGTTCTACTGGAAGATCGGTCAGAGCTGACATTGCGCATCGAAGAATTGACTTGTAGGTCGACGTGCAGGAACAAGAGGACTGAGGGCTGGTGCGTTTTCGTTTGTGAGAAAATGCGCTCGAGCCCTATTTTCGGTAAGCTGACTGTACATGCATTCAGGAGAAGATGGCATACAGTACACTGAACCGATCAATCCATATTCAACTCATCGTCTTGACTGATCCCCAAAGCTTCCCTCCAATTCCATTTACTCATCATTGCTTTCTCCGCGATCGACATTTCATCAACGAGCACTTCTCTCAGCTTTCCATCCCAGAACCTCAATCGGATTTCCCAATCGCAACACATCGTCATCTTGACTGAAGCCGTTCTATTGGTGTTTTCGGTAAAATGAGCTAAATTCTGAGCGGCTGATTTCAGATACAGCGTATTTCTGGGTGGTCGATCGCCATGATGGTTTCTACTTGGATCTAAGCAATAGCTGATCTTGCTTCGGAAAGAAAGATGCGTGAGAAGAGGGAAATTTGATGGTTTGAGCAAAGTCTTCAAGTCTATTGCAGTTTCTACTTCTTGATCATCGCCAAGTTCGAGAACAAGGGTTTCTAGTTGGTAAGCAATACCTGAATTGACCAGATCTTGCAAGATTCGAGGTAGATGCTTGGTTGCACAATCGACGTCGAAAGAAGGGAAGTAGAGATGAACAGTAGTGAGGTTGGGAAAATATTTGAGCTCCATTGCGAAGGCGGTAGCGAAAAGCAGATCATCGGATATGTCCAAATAGAATGCTTTGCAGGTTATAAAGTATGGGCCAAACGCTTCGACATCTTGTTGCATCGTTGTCCAATCATAATAGTTGACGCTGTCCAGCTGGAGAAGAGGATTCTTGGCTTGCAATAGTCTCAGCAGACTAAAGAAAGGATCTTCTGCTTCTTCGGCGCAGTCTTCATCTTCTCCGTCTAAGATCTCTTTCAGTCCTACCGGAGTGAAAGCGTTCTTTTCCCCGAAAGCGATCGGTACTTCTTTGATAGGCCGTACATCGAACACCTCGTCTGCTCGTTCGATTTTGAGGTGCTTCCAATTTCCAGCTTTCGCAAGGACCAAAGCGACTATGTATCCGCCAGCTTTGACAGCATCTTCAGATTCATCGCCATAAGTGCAATCAAAGTGCAGACTTGTCAGATTAGACAGCGAATCCCAAAAGGTGTTCAGATTAGACCGGTGTAATGGTCGAATGTCGACGATCCGCAGGCTGACTAGATTGGTCAGAGATCTGAGAAGGGTATCGAAAGTCTTGATATGAGCTAAGGTCGCCGCGCCTTCGAGATTTGTATGCAAGTGCTTGACCAACAGACCCAGCTTCGGATTTGATTTGACTGATTTGACGACTGAAGCCTTTCTGACTAACCGCCTATCTTCCGAATCATATGCCTTGAAACCAGAAGTATACATGAATTCCACATGCAGTATTTGGTAGAGAAGGTTATTTGCGATTGCATGAGACTTCTTCGACAGAAGAGAGCAGGCAGCCAGATCACCCAAAGCTGGGATATATTCGAAGCCTATCATAGGTGCATTTAGGGGGAAAAGCTGCTGCAGCGGCTCCTGACTTACCATCATTTGGCTTCCTGCGACCCAACAGATTGCTGACTATAGCAGTAGTCAATTCAGGCGGGAGGTAAGAGAAAGTAGCCATTTGCGAGTTGAACGGAAATGAGCGGACACGGGCGTGGTGGTATTCAGTCAGGCCCAGTGGTATATCAGTACTTCTCTAGAGCAGGTATATTATTGATGAATGTTTCAGAAGAAGAGTCGCATGATCCAACTTGAAAGAAAAAAAAACATCATGACGAATTTCGTCAAAATTCGGCTTTCTAGTTGTGTCTATCTACAGCGCTTGGCTTCTATGTAACAGCTTACTTTGAATAGAGGGCCAATTTATGCATGTCATCCGCCTTAGCGAGTCATCACTTCAACTCTGGCGCCAATTCTTCTGATCCTTCTTCTGCAGTCTCTTCCGATTGAGGCTCCTTCGTCGCAATAGGTTTACTCCTGAGTAATTGAGTACGAACCATGCTGTCACCATATTGAGTACGAGGAAGCAGATAGAGATGTATGGCTCACCCGCTGAATCTTGTTCCTTCTTGTGACAGTTCCTCGAAAGTACCCTCTTCTGACAGTCTACCATTCTCCAGCCTATACAAAGAGTCAGATTCGGTCCTATGTCGTAAGTTCTGGACGCACAGAACAATCTTATCTGCTGTTTTCAATGTGCTCAACCTATGAGCAACCAATATCGTTGTCAATCCGTGTTGCTGAGTTACATTGACTATTGCTTCATTGACTGTAGAACATGTCAGTAATCGTCGCGATCTAGTCACCCTACTGACCAAGTGCTTCAGCAGCGGAGTCTAATGCTGACGTAGCTCTGCGGTACTCATTAGCGACTGATCCTTAGTACTGATTGAATCACTTACTCGTCTAATATTAGTATCTTGGGCTTCTTCAACAAAGCTCGAGCTATAGCTATCCTTTGCCTCTATACTTACTCTGTCAATCTAAATCGCCGTAATCGACAGATATCAACGTACTTGACCACCAGACAAAGTTTTTCCCCTTGCACCGACTTGCGTCTGGAAACCTTGCGGCATTCTTTGAATGAATTCTAAACAATTAGCAGCTTTTGCCGCTGCTCTGATTTCGGCGTAAGTAGCTTGAGGGTATGCATAGCTGATATTCTCGCTGATCTGTACATGCTCAAACTGTTTAAGTATATCACAATGCATAGACGGTTGAGTCACGCACGCTCATTTGGAACAGAATCGGTTCTTGATCTACTACGGCGACTCGTTCTCTCCACGATTCCGGAGTAAGGTCTTTTAATGATTCCTCGCCGTACAGAACTCGGCCGTTTGACGGAGCTGGATCGTAGTAACGAAGTAATAAGGCTGTGATGGTGGATTTGCCTGAACCGGATTCGCCTGAAATAGCTATCGAGGTCCCTGGTTGGATGGTGAGAGAGAAGTCTTGCAAGACTAGCGAATCTGGTCTTGTAGGGTATGCAAAAGAGACTCGGTCTAAGTAAAAGATCAGCTCGATCCGTGTAATGGAAAATAAGTCTGACCAAATACTATTGGCTTCACGGGTTCATCGACAAGTAGACGACGACCTTGACCAATAGTAACCGATCTCTATAGACACGAAAAGACGCAGTCAGCTAGCATATGACAGATCCACCGAGTTCTTGCATACGGGTTGAGCATCAAGCAGCTCAAAGAGACGACCAGAAGCTCCGAGACCTCTCATCACGGAGGAGTAGAATGAGCTTAGAGCTGGCTTGACGAGTCAGCTGCGTATTGCAGAGTGAGGATAGCTTGAGCTTACAGACCAAACTTCGCCCGACGCTGTAAGACCACAGCATTCGTAAGCATACAAATGTGACGAGTGCCAAGTCTCTCACTAGACGGTATATAGTAGGAGACTGCTGAGCTGTCCGACAGTCAAAACACCTTTAGACACTAGACTTCCGCCTTTCCCACAACCATCAAATCTAAATCAAGCCTCACGATCTGAGTTAACGCACCATAGCTCAACAAAGCAATCAAGGTAATATTTCCCGTCAATCCTAGAGTCCCGAAGAAGAACCCAGTAGCGAAAGCTTCCTTCTTGTACAGATCAAATACTTTCTCTATCCGATCTTTGTAATTGTTCGTTTCCAAAGGTATTCCATTGAAAGCATGGATGGTCTTGATAGCATTGAGTTTTTCTTCAGCGAGTGAGATAGAGGAAGCGACTGCTCTTTGAGTCTTTTGTGATAGTTTTCGGACGTAGCGACCATACATGACCGCGCCGAGCGCTGCTGGCGGTACAACGATAATGACTACAGCTGTAAGCTTGACCGATACTAATATAATGAATCAATGGCAATTCTGTTTGGACTGAATAGGATGCTTACTCCAAAGCATAAGACCCACTCCAACAATTGTAGTAAAAATAGCCAATAAGCCTTCACTCAATTCCCTAGTAATGCTCTCTCCGATAATATTGGCATCGCTACCCAATCTTGAAATGATATCACCAGAACTCTTGACACCTCTACTCTCATCGGTATTCGCAACAGAAGAATTGAAACTTTGTCTACTTCGTTGAACTTCTTCAACTTGTTTCTGACTTTGCATTTCAATCTCTTTCCTTCTTTCTTCCATTTCTGTTTCGCTTAATCCTTCTGTTTCTTGTGCAGCTAAAGCAGTTGTAGGAGAAGAAGATGATGAAGAAGAAGGTTTATGTCCTTGTAGATCAAACCATTCGGCATCTTGTCGTAAGACGTTTGCGAATGCAGCTTTCCTTACATCCTGAACTATCCGTTGACCAGATATTCGCATAAGAATCACTCGACCAGTGTTTGCTACTGCACCGCATGCGAAAACCAGTAGAAGCAGACCGGCAGCTGTTGGTAAAGAGACTGGTAATGTTGAAGCAGGATTGGTGAACAGGTCTAATACTCGACCTAAAGTTAAAGGAACGGATAGAGTCACTCCTGCTGAGACAAAGAGTAGAGCAACACCATAAGACAGTCGTTTCTTCTCTGGTTTGGCTAGTTGAAACAGGCGCTTGATTTCAGACAAAGTGGTGCTGGCTTTAGATTGCTCATCTGGCTTTGCCGTAGAAGTTGTAGAGGTAGTAGTAGACTGAAAGCGAGCTATTGAGCGTCGACCTATCGGGTAACGCGTTGTAGACGACAATGTTCTAGCATCGATGAAATGGTTTCTGAATGTTTGGACCGATGGGGTAAGCAGATTATGCCTTGATACAGGACGCAGGTATGATCCACCACAGCGAGGTATTATCCATGACCGTATGATCATCAGCCAAAGGGGACAGGATATACGTCCGTTGCTCGATGACACAAAGAACGTGAATGAAAATAAACTGCATTGCATAAAGCGATTCAAAGAAGTATCGACCAGCGATCCGTCTCTTCTCAGTCACTTAAATAAATGGAAGCGATTCTCGGCATTGAATCAGCTTTCTTCTCGTCAAAATCAGTTCGCATGTCAAAGTAACTCTTGCCATCAGCTACTTCATAGTGAGGCGGAGTACCGCTGAGAGGTTATGAGCATGAGTAATAAGACTGGTAATGAACGGCAATGCTCACTACAAAGGCAAGGAAGGCAAGACCAGGGAAGAAGAACTACCGGTTGAACTGGAACGAGATGAAGCATGACGAGGCAGACCAATTGCGCTGTCCGTTGGGTAAGACTTGTCAATCACTGGATGAGGATGATAAGTCAATCTCCACTTCAATCTATCGATGCAATCAGGCGAGATAGTGCAATGCTGAAAAGATACTCACTGAGCTGGGCGATCCTTTGCATTCATTGCTCGATGGAACCAGCCTTCCTTTGTGATGAAAGCATGAGCATGACCATGCTTCTTACTGAATGTCAGATGATTATCTTCAGTTCTATAGACCGTGTTGAAAGTTGATTCGATGAATGGGCAAAACAGCTCACGATCTAGCAATAGTCTTGCTGTGCATCTTGACTTCAATCATCTTCTGAGCAGCGATATTCATGTAAACACCGGAATGATCACTGCCTACTTTTTCAAATCTCTCGGTTTCAGAAGGGGATAAACAGCTCACCTCATCCAAAGTAATTCAAGCTTGTATTTCCCAGCTTGAAGTAAAGCAGGAGCCAATTCTTTCAATTCAAAAACCGCTTGTGGCTGTGCTAAGCCGGAAAACTCCAAAGTGAAAGCTGATTCTTGAGGAATGAATCTACCAGGCATAGCCTCTTGACTCTTGTAAGAAGGAACAATGTTTTCAGCAGTAACTTGAGGACCTTGCAAATCAAGCAAAACGAAATGAGGGTTGAAAGGTAAAGTTGCGTAACCTTGAGTTGCCCAATCGGAACGTTTCTTGTCGGATTTCGAAGTAGATGATCGACGCAAAGATGAGAACTTTAGAGAGATGAAGGAATGTGGTGATTCAGTTGTTGGCGACATGGCCTTACCAGTAGGCGAGTCAGGCAAAGACAGAGAGGGGATTGGCATAGGCCGAACTGAAGATTGAGATCCTTTGGAATGCATAATGAAAGTTTATTAGAAGAGACCAGCTCTGATAGAAGCAGAAGAGACAAAGAAAGAAGATGAAAATGATAACGAGAAGAGAAGAGAGAAGGAGGAGCGAAATCAAGCTGGCCCAGCAAGGCATTGCCTCGAAATACATAGCCGCCGCTCTTGGCTGGATTAGTCCACGGCCTTCGTGTACTGATATTGAGCATTCAATCTAGCTATGACAGGTATAGGAAAGGCAGATATAAAGAGGAAGTCAATCGTTTCGAGAAGATCAATGTTCGTTTCCTGTCGAACGATCATGCGATGAGCAGCAAAGCAAGACGCAATGGTGCTGCGTCTGCTTTTCAGGTAGATCCAGATGAAAGTCAGCTTTGCCTTGGATGTCCCACTCCGCGTGGTCAAGCATTGTTGATTTCATTGATCTCACAGTCCTGAAAGCCTATTCCATCTCTACCTTGTCACCTACGCACTGGGAAGTTGTGGGCGACAGAGAAGATGGACGATCTCGCAGTAGCGTCTCTGTTGCTGGCAAGGGAGATGAGCCAGATGCGCTCAGTCTGCGGAAAGGTGGAACCCTCTCGTAAAGCTTATTCCATGCCTTCTGCCCTTTCCATACTAATTAGTGCATGAAGGAACCTACCTAACCTTCCCCAAGATCTCAAACCCGCCATTCTCTTACATTCAAAGACGTTTGATCCGAAAACTTACCTAGCGACTGTTCATCCTCACGCTACCTTCAAAGACCTTAGCGTAGGTCGAGAGAGACTGAAAGGTATGTCATATCTCGAGCTCTTGAATGCCGCTCACACATTGTCACAGAATCGCTTGAGCAGCGTTCGGAAGCTTTGAAAGTGCTTGTCGAGCAGGAATTCGATAGATTCGTAGCTATCAAAGCTTCTACTACATGTAAGTCTCTGTGAGCCATACATCCTTCACGCTGACTATGCATTAGCGGTCTTTGAGGAAATGAAAGAAGGCCCTCTAGCTGATGGATCTGATTATGGCGTCAAAGACTTGAAGGAGACTCTCGAATGTAAGTGACTTCATTTTCGCCCTATTCATACTTAGAACATGAACTTCAGCTGCTAGGACAAAGGCCGATCGAGTCTACACACCAATATTGGATGCAAGACAAAAAGCTGATCGATTACAATCCAGTTTAAGCATCTTTGAGCGAAGCAAATCCTTCTTCAACCTTCCAGGTGTCCTGCTTGAAGCGATAGAAGCAGTAAGTTGTTCCTGTTTCATCATCACTGAATACTAATTGTAGGTAGGGCAAATATGACACCGCTTTACTGGCTTACAAGAAAGGCAAATACATTATGGATGCACCTCCTTCACAATTACTAGCTCGAACGCCTGGTGGAGAGATCAGTCCAGCTCAAGAACAGCAAATGCGACGGATTTACAACAAGGTGAGTTCTACATCAACTTATTGCTCCCAAGCTCACTAGTCTCGATATCAAGGTTTGGAACCAAGTTGAACGAATCATTGCGGACTTGCAAGTCACTTTGGGCAAACAATTACGAGATCCGAGGAAAACGGTTGATGAGGTGGAAAGAACGATCGAGTGAGTACAGAGGCATATCATTTGCGGGTCAATTCCCTAAGATCAATGGCACAGAATCATGCTCGAGCTAGATCCTACTGATGATACGGTCTGGATCTTCCTCGATACAGAACATGGTCGAATTATGGATCGCTTGAATACAGTTTACTCCTCGGCTGTGGCGCATCATCATGGTGAGGTTTCCGTTCGTGATAGCAAGGTACACAAGTGATTGATTTGAAATAGCCGTATGTCAAGCGGACTCGGCGCCTCAAGATGAAACTGCTCTAGCTATTGATATCAAAGCCTGTCTTTCAGTTATTGAGACTTCTGATGCGGAAATCTATCTCGGTAAGTCTTGTCTTTGCTAGACAATCCGTCACTCAAACATGCATGCAGAGCGGGCGAACGGTGCTACTAGCTGGAAAGCAATGCAAGATCTGGTGAAAGCACTTTGCGAAACTCTACTCCAGACCTTGCCCAAATTTTGCGAAGTAGGCAAATCGTATATGGCTGGCAAATATAGGAGCAAGAAGGTGCGCGTCTGACAAAAAGAACTTGATCAAACTGAATATGCTACAGTCTGGAAACAAGTCATCCAGTCGTCGAAATCCTGCTCACTGCAAAAGCATGACAACTGAAATCATCACTCTTTACGTAACACTCATATCCGACTTCTTTAAGCTGACAACACCGCAAGCCAGTAGTCCGGTTGCTGACAATCAGGACGGAGAAGCTCAACTACCTCATTTTGTTCCTTCTAAATCGAATTCCCTTACTGCATCGATGTTCCTCATGCGACTCCTAGATCAGATAAATGATTGTATGAATGAATTAGCTGGTCTAAATTTACCTGAAGAAGCTGGATCGAACCTGAGGGAATTGCTTACTTGCGCGCGATGGAAATATGAAGAGGCTCTTTGTGCTCTCTGGGTTCGAGGTGCGTCGTTCGGCTTCGCAGAAGAATTGTATTGATGCGTCCAAGCAGATGCAAAGATCTTCTATCGCCTGGAGAATTGGCAAACTGATCCTGATGAACCCTCAGCGACTTTATACGTACGCAAGTCAGGCACCTTTCAACGCGCTATAGCCAAAGTCGCATATCGTCTTGCCGGTGGAAGCGAAGAACGCGCTGTGGCTGCTTTTGCTCCACCTACAAGTACAGTTTCCCAGAGCAAATTGAGCCAGACAGACGTGAGTCTTTTCAATTGTACAGCCGCGATGCCTGAGATATTGTTTGCAGGCACTTCAACCTCAATTTACAGATCGCATCCGGTCCTCTTTTCTCGATGCGCTTTATGCTTTCTTGGACGGTCTAGTTCATGTCGCCTTCTCAGCGCCAATGACTCTCAGCGATGCGGATGCCATCACCTCCTCCACCGTCAGCGACAGAAAGAGCTCAGCGTATGATATAGACAATGTCGTCAGTTCATCTCCTTTGCCAATTGCATGCAAGCTGATCAACGTATAGGACACTCGTATCATGCTTACTGTCAGCAATTTATCATACCTGCAGACAACGGCCGTCGCCCGTCTGGTCGAACAGTTTCAAACCGCTCTCCGGATTGACATGTCCACAGATATCAAAACACTCAAAGATGTTATTCTGCAGTTGGACAAGATCCTCTTCGACGATTATTTGAAGCGAAAAACGAATGATCTAGCTCAAATCATCCGAAAAGGCGTGTTGAATGATAGAATTGATTGGTATACTGCTCGAAAACCAACAGGTGAGAACGACCAATTGTTGTGTACTATTCTAAATAGACATTCACAGAGGTCCATGCATACGTCTATGAATGTCTACTACAGCTGGTCTTGATACATGCCCAGATCAGCGCTGTTGCAAGACCATTGGTCGATCGAACTCTTTCAGCTTTAATTGAAGAAGTAGCAACAGAAGCTTTGAGTTGCTTCCAGCAAGTACAGCGTTTCGGGCTTGGGGGCATGCTGCAGGTGAGAGTTACCGTTTCTGTCCTGGTTCAAGCTGAATTTGAACAGGCTACACTCGAAATCGAATTCCTGCATCAAACTTTAGCACATCACGTTAGCCCTGAAGCAGACGTCAAACTGCAAGACATCTACAAGACCATTTCTCAATCGTATCAGCGGCAGCCAGTCAAAGGGGAAGATGGCTCAGGAGAGCTGAAGCGGGAGCTGGATCAATTGAAAAAGACGTGTGTTTTTAGGACGTGTCACTTTTGTCGTACTGAACATTATATCTAGACTCATTGCTAGCAGAAGAGCTACAGCGCTTCAATTCTTATGCTTCAGAACACCTAAAGTAAAAGCAACCGAGGAGAAGCGACCGGAATGACTATGATGTAAGCGCAATGTCATAATATCACTCATCTTATTTCGTTGCGCTTTCTGGCTTCCCTGTGAACATATTTGGAAATCTCTTCGATTAAATGGTCTTTGGAAGATGCAAGTCGCTTCCCAAACGGTCCCTGAGGGGGAAGTGTTTCGGGGCTCTGCATTCTTTCTAGAAGCAAGATCGCTCTTATCATTGAAGTCTTCAGAACTGCGCCTAGACCAGCCAACTTGCAGTAGCCGGCAAAAGTGCTCATGATTCTTCTTACTCCCTCTTCTCCGCTATCTTGCTTTGCGTCTCTTACTGAAGGTTTCTACTGCCCGCTTGAGTAGAATTGCTCAAGTGTTCCTTTTTTCCAACAGCTCGTTCCAAGAGTACTTTGTGCAGTTGTGACGCGATTGATGAACGGGGAATTCAAACCTTAGCAGAGCTTCATTCGTATATCATGCATTACCTTTTCCTGCATGTATAGATCACCGTGAAGCGTATACAGAAAGCTTTGTCTGAATGATCGGCCTTTTGTTCTCCTTCAGCGAATACCAACACGATGAGCACAGTACCAGCTAGACCAAAGTTTCGCTTCAGGACTCTCCTATGGCCCTCGTTTCTCTTTTACGCAATCTCAACACTAGCCATCAATATGGCTTCAACAAGAAAAGAGCGAGAAGCGATAGAAGAGCGGTACAGGATTCAGATAACGACTTTGCAAAATGTCATAAGCAGGATACAAGCGAAAGATGAGACGTTGGATTTGAATAGGGAGTTGCAGCTCGTTGGATTGAGAGAAAGGGACGGAACTAGAACTGTGCCAAAGGAAGTCGGGCAAGTCGATTGGGCAGCTATCTTTCCTGGTTGGGCGAAGCGAAAGAGGTTGCAACAAGCAACAGCTCAAACAGGTATGTACAGTGTGATTCCAGGAAGATCTGGCTCATGCGGGACTAATTTGAAGCCGAACCTGCTTCTACCTCCGACCCTATCTCGCCTGCGACTACGCTTACATCTTCTCCACCTGCTCCTGTTCAATCATCCATACCGGCCAAAACAGCAGAATCGCAGCCGACAGGTGAAGCGAAGAAGACATTTTGGATATCCTAGGCTGAGAGCTGTATATATCTGTAAACAATGTTATACCGTAGCAAAATTAGACATACAATAACCTTCCCAACGCGACATTCTTTCTTTAGATGAGTTTGAGGTTGACAATAATTTTGGAAGAAGCGGTCCATCTTCTATTTTGTCTACTGATAACAAGAGAATGGTACATCAGCATGAGCGACCCGGAAAGAGTATGAGATGCGAAGAACGCTAGGAGCTGGTTCCAATACTCTCACGAGCATGCAAAGCAGCATTGTGTAGATTATGCAAGTATTAGCGGAAGACAAACTTGGACAGAGGGTTCTCGAAAGAAAAGTATGAAGGATGTAGTACTCACCGATAAGTGCATTCAAGAGGCATGACATGTCATTCGCCCAAGCCAGACCACATAGATTAGATCAATTCACCACCACTTCTCAGTAATGACTCTATCTTTCTGCAACCTCATCTCTCTTAAGCAATAACCTTCAATCTCATCGGTCATTGAAGGCATGCCACAAATATAGACCAAAGAGGAATTAGGTTTGGTAATCACTTTTCTAATATCTTGATAATTCATTCTACGTTGAAGATGAGGGAAAGGCAAAGAAGCTTTAGATTCTGTTCCGGTGAGATAGAGCTGGATTTGAAGATTGGGTAGCTTGCTAGCGAAGGATTTAAAGCGATTGAGAAAGAGAAGTTCTTCTGTTCTTGAGCCGTACAGTAGTTTAATTGGAATCGATCTCGAGGGTTCTGGTAAGCGATGTAGATAGTCGAGTATAGAAGCGAAGACATTCACGCCGACTCCTCCTCTGAGTCGAGATATCAGCAAGTTCAAGAGACCCGACTATATGATAGACTCACGCTATCATCACAATCTGGTCATGCTGTATATCTTTCTGAGGAGGATATGTGAAGCTTCCACCTGGTCTGACCATGACGCAACTACCGACTTTCGCTTGTTCATGAAACCATTTTGCGGGCGGATGATTAGCTTTACGAATAGCCAGCTCGAAGTTCTTCTGATCTTGCGGTGAAGAGATCAACGAAAAACCACCAACGACTGAAGTATTTGGACAGAAGACATCCAACCATTGACCAGCTTTGAAGACTAGAGGTCGAGCAGCTGTGCATTTGAAGCTTTTGACCGAGGCTGAAGCATTCTCTACTTGGATGTGCTCAATTCGAGCAGGAATAGGTCCTTCAGAAGCTCTGGGTTGGTTCGCAGTAAGATCGAGGTGATTCGCTCGCTGCTTGATAGAACTTGACATGGCTCGATAGCCTTTACAGCATGGTCGCATAGAGATGCACCTGGGTATGAGAAGTAGCATGGTACACAGATGTAGCTGCTGCTTTCGATTGCATCAAGTCGCGGATCCGAGAAGACAGTATATTGCGTATTGCATTTCTACTAGCCCAGGTATTACAGCTGTACAGATTTCACATAATACCTCATCGCCTAGCATCAACAACCACTCGCTCCTTATCCATCTTCAGCACAGTCAAGCAGAATTCTTCAATCCCATCCGACGCTCTCATACCGGAAATATAGACGAGCGAACTATGAGGCCGCGCTATCGCTTGCCGTACATCTTGCAGATTTGCTCTTCGTCTTTGAGAAGGAAAAGGTGTTTCTTGCAATGCTCTGCCAGTCAAGAATAGCTGGATATCAAGATGAGGTAATTCATTTGCGAAAGCTTGGAACCGGTCAAGAAAGAGGACTTCATCGGTACGAGATGTGTAGATCAATTTGATAGAGGAAAGATGAGCAGCAGAGTAATTGCGATGCAGGTAATCCAGAATCGAAGTAAAGGCGCAAACGCCAGATCCGCCTCTGGAATCAAATATCATTTATACGTCTTAGCAGTGGAGCGAATAACTCACGCTATCATGATGAGATGATCATGATTGATATGCCTCCGAGGAGGATAGAAGAAAGTTTCGTACACTCGAGGTATTGATTCAGTTGCTGTAGCTGAACAGAAGGTACCGCCAGGTCGAACAATGATAATGCTTCCGACTTCCGCCTCTTCGTGAAACCAGCGTGACGGAGGATGAGACAAGATCTTGGGCACTGCTACTTCGAAAGTATTGCGATCTTGAGGTGCAGAAACAAGTGCTTGAGGTCCGGCGAGAAGGGCAATGTTTCCATCATTAAGCGCGGAAGTACATAAGATGTCAAGATACTGGCCAGCCTTGAAGGAGAAAGGTCGAGAAGTACTGAAAATGAAAGACCTGACAGATTTGCATTCGTTCTGAGTTGTAATTTGCTCTATACGACCGATGATAGTTGGAAGCAGGCCGCGCTCCAAGTATTCCTCCAGATTGAGCGATCTGAAAGCAGCTGGGGATAGCGTGACGCTGCCGTATGTGAGACTTGCTTTGCTGTTCGGATAAAATACAGCATCTGTTTTAGCCATCAGCTCATACATTATTGAATTGACTGCTACTCACCCTCCGCAAAAGAACCAGCGCGTTCGCTCTTGACCAGCTTAGCAGCAGCAGCGTACAATTCTTCTGCAATAGACATGACGGCCATTATGGACTTGAGAAAGTGTGGAGCGGGACAAGCAGCAAGATTGAAAAGAGGAAGGGCACCACAAGATGTTAGCATTGTACAGTCAGCGACAGTCAGCCCTCCGCCGCAGAAGACGGTTTCTTGGCATTTCAATCGAAAGAAGCCATGCGAGTCTTTGAATTCCCCTGGAGGCATCTATCATAGTCGCATGAGACGCATAGAGCTGCCATCGATTGACTGGGCCACCAAAGAAGGAGCCAAATTTCCAAAAGCTCGCATTCGGGAGTCACAGATCACCGTAAATGAAGGTCAGACAGCGCTAAGTTGGAGCAAACACATTGACAGTGAAGGGTGGAAGGGGTACATCAGACCAAAGCGCAAAGTCAAAGTCGTGGACGGCGGAAAAGTCATGGTATTTATTTGATGCTATACTACTGTCTTTACGTAGCCCTTACATGAGAGATGCGTCGAGCCAAGTCTGCATACGAGTCGCTTCTCCCTTCTCGTTGATAGTCATCTTTGACATGAAACTCGTTTCAGGCAGTTTCTGGCCATTCTTCAGTGTCATTTGCATCTTGCCTTCCGTGAACAGAACATCGCCAGCGACAATAGGCTTGAGGTCAAAGTAGCGGATACCAGAAAAAGGTGCGTAGTAAGCAGTGACCATGAAGTCCATGATCGCTTGTTTGCCCTTGATTTCTATTCCCTTGCTTCCTGGGGGACTCAAAGTAGCGTCTGGGAATGGAATGAGTCCGAGCATAACACAAGTGAACACGGCCATGACTAACCTTCAGACATAAATGGCTCAAGAGAAATTTTGCCCATACTCTCTAGCGCTTCATAAGCTTTCTTCAAGTCATATTTTTCTGCTTGCGCCATTGCTTGTATTGTGATGCTTGGTTTCGATTGATGCTTGTGCAGGATCAAGCAAACGTAGAGCACTTCAAGGCCAATATGGGCGTTAACGCCTCAGAAGCATACTTCGACGTAATAGCGCTAGTGCAACGCATGTGCAGCATCGGATAGTGTAGCCGCGCTTGGACGTAAGAGAGTTGTTTGCTGGTGTATTGTTAGAGTAGCCATTCATTCAGACGACTACCGGGCACCTCTCTTCTTTGGATATCTTCGCTTGACTTGCAAATCTTTGCCATCCAGGTTACCGGGCACCTCTCTTCTTTGGATATCTTCGCTTGACTTGCAAATCTTTGCCATCCAGGTTGACATAGCCCAACGATTTCATATCTTCCAGAATAGTCTTCAATCGAGGATCCGCTACCCCCTCGCCTGTGGCAGCAAACACCTTGATAGCCGCTTCAAAGAATCTGGCATCCAATATCGGCGGACCGTGATGTGTTTTCTTCTTCTTCTCCAGATCGCGAGCTTTCGAGGCTTCCCAAGTTTGAGTATACAACCTCCAAGCGAATCTCTTTGCCAAACTACTTCTCAATTCCATTCCCTTGACCCGAATCCTTTGTTTTCTGGTATACGTATCAACAGCACCTAAATCCCATCCTTTGACAAATGGTTGTTCGCTGTTTGATCCATGTTTGACTTCTTGCGCGCAAAGTTGCATCATAATAGTATAAGCTGCAGCGGGTAAGAACCATCCTTGCTCTTCTTGTCTTCTACTTCGTAATTCATGCACTTGAGCAACATGCCAAATTCTTTGGCCGAATCCAATTCGACCCATCTTAAGTGCGACATTGAGCATAGCTACATAAACTTCAGGTCCAAGTTCAGGTGGTGGTCTGACAGCTAAAGCTCTACGCCTCCATTTTCGAAAGAAGTATGGTCGCCATAATAGAGACCATACAGTAGGTAAAACGAGCTGGAGAACATTTGAAAGCTTGTTGAATTCGCTTTTGGCTGTAAGGTGAAAAAGATAGGCCGCAATTACCTGATCTGACAAGGGGTAGACGTGTGGAGTAGGTTCTCGAGCAGGCAGGTCGAGTCGCATCTTTTCCGGCCAGTCAAATGCTTGAATTGCCTCGATAGCCAAATCGTCCGCCTGTAATATGGTTGCACCACGAAGCAAAATTGCATTGGTTTGTGCATTGAGGTTGATATTCAGTTCTGACATGGTAGAGAGGATGTCACGGGCGAGGTTGACGGAGTTGAGCGATTGCAAAGCTGTCTGAAGGTACATATTGCACAGGTGTGTAGGTGATGATGATTGCCGAATAGCTGTGATCCAAGCATCGTGTGCATTGAAGAATGATAAAAGAGCTGTCTTGCATAACGGTTGTAGTCGCCGGGCGGCTTCTGCTTGTGCAGGTATTTCGATTGTGTTTTCAGATTCACTATGTAGCCCTAGGTTATTTGTTTGACGGAAACCAGCGAGAGGAGTAAGGAGAAGTAGAACTTGAGGTAAGATAGTTACTGGCAGAAGGCTGATGTCCAAGGTCAAAGCTGTCGCGATTTTGGTAATGGCTTCTTCATGCTCTGCTTGGCCGATTTTGGCTCTTCTGAGTCCGGTCAGATATTGCACTAGTTGTTGATCAAGAATCTTCTTGCTAGATCGAGGTAGTCTGACTAGATCTGAGCGATGATCTGACCAATAAGAAAATAGACTAGTTGAGGTGCTTAATTCGCCGAGTGCAGCTTGTAGAATCGCGCTAGGCAACCGAACTGCCTCTTCATCAAAATTAGGCAGGAAAAGATGAGGGATGGTCCAGCTCGCGAGCTGGCTGATTGTCTTCTTTGACAAATGAAACCAAGGAACGACAGCATGGGTCGAAGGTGGTTCTTCTTCACCTTCTTCGAGGAAGAGTGGCCGAAGAGGCAGAAGAAGTCTTGACAATGCTCGATCCGCTGAGAGTACACCATCTTGCGATCGAGTAATCAACGCTGCAAAAATGGAATCTAGAATCATGCCCAAACTTTGTCTTGCTTCTTCCCGAATTGGACCATCCTGTACCGCCCGAAGATCGTTTGCGATGATATTCATAGCCAATACAAGATGTTCAGCAGGAGCGTTTAAGATAACTTGCTCCAAGCCGTCTGCGAGTTTGAGGACTTGCTTGTGCTGCAATAATTGAGGGAAATTGATCTGAGGAATAAGAAAAGAAGGCTTTCGCGAGAAGACTGAGCGTCTAGTCGAAGCATATTGTAAAGCACCAGGCAAGTGAAGGAAGGGCAAAAGTGTCAATGCCGATACTGCTCGACAAAACTTCAGGACAATGCCTGCCTGCGACACAATTGAGACTGACGATTCCATAGAGGACTGTTGCGCTCGCTTGCATCTCGCTTGCTGACAAGCCAGGCAGGATTGGCTAAAGTAGTATACCATGTTCTTCTTTGTCTCAGTAGGCATTTGTTTGCCTTGAATCTAGGGTACAGCATGTACAGCTTCCACTCATGGCCGTTCAGTCAGGTATCTGCAGTATTTTGGTATTTCCTCGACAGTTTGGGACAACATGCGATCGAGCAGAATATCAGATTGTATATCACCGGCCAATTATTCTTACATCCGCCAGCTCATTCCAATCTAGAGTCCTTTCTGATCCATCACCTTCTATAGGATTTTGATCGACATCGTCATCCCAAGCTTCGCCATAAGGTCGACATTCGGGGTGTAGCTTGACTGTGAGCTGCCAATCTTCTTCACGCATAGAATATTAGCCTTGAACGTCTCAAAGAATCGAATAAGAAGCTTACTCTTGTTCGGGATCGCTTGACCAACAGCGGTAGGAATCAAATCTGGGTCAGGACTTTCACTTCTGACAATCTTGTCCAATCGACCCCAGTAGGTGAACAGCTCAGGTGTGAAAGTTTGCAAATCAACACCGGTGACCTGTCTAGTATGTTAATGCTTTTCCTTCCTTGACATTGATGAACTGACCTGAAAAGCAATCTTATCGCCTTCTTGCAGCATATCGCCTGTCCTGGCTCTAGTCCAACTCCTCCACCTCCCATCCACGCTCTCCCTATTTTTCGGATATCCCTTCCATTCTCCTTCATGTACTTGCAAACCAGATTCTTTCACTTCTTCGCCTCGAATTTGAACAGTCGCACTTCCAGCAACCCAATTCTCATCTTCAACATCCACAGAAGAAACCATTATATTACTTGGAACAGTAGATCGAGAAGAAGGTGCTGCAGGTGGATGAACGCCTTGCTGCTTCTGATTTTTTTTCTGTTTCCCTTTGCCTTTCTTTTTGCTTACTTCTGAATCTTCAATTTCCATCTCATGTAATGCAGTAGAATCAGGGAAGAACTTGTGCGAAACTGATGTTGGAACATTATTAGCTAAAGCTGTTTTAAACCCTTTGGATTTATTCTTGTTTTTCATGCTTAGCATTTGTAATTCTCTTTCTTCCCTTGCGTTTAATTCATGCATAGCTCCGTCTCCAGTAGATGCAATGTCGTTCAAAGAAGAAAGAGCGGCCGCTTTAGCTGCCGCAAGGGAGTCCATCTCAACTGGACCTCGGGAAGCAGCTGATGCTACTTGAGTGGGTGTCACAGGAGCAGAAGTAGTAGAAGATACCGATTTTGAAATCATGTGTCCTAGAAGCTTCGCAAATCGATCTAGTGGTTTCGCTTGTGCAATAGGAGCCGACGATACCTCTTCGCTTGTGGGTAGTGTAGGCTGTGCGGGAAGTGATGATATGGCTTTCGGCGGCAGAGCCGCTTGGGCAGCAGCGGAAGGCAAGAGACCATTGGATTTGATTAAAGCTTCCCCACGATTAGCTGCCTTCTTGGCTTTCCTTCTTGCATTCCTATTCTGTGTAGCCAAACTGCCTTTTCCTGGTGCTGACACCGCTGTTGGCTTTTTGACATGTCTTTCTTTCTGTCTAGCTACATAACGACTGGCTTCCGCTTGTCGACCAGCTTGGATCCATGCAATCACTTGATCTGAACAAGGTACATCCTCCAACTTTGCATCATCCGGTCTACTTGCTCTTGCTAATTTTGGGAAATCTTCGTCTGTAAATCCAACCAGTTTTGCTACCCAGAAATAAGAAGGTTTGATGATATCTGGATGATATAGAGCTGGCATGGTAAGGCCTGATTTAGCTGCTGGAAGCGATTTAGCTGCAGCGGTCAGATGTTGGATAGGGGCAGACGTGTCTTCCTCTTCTGAAGATGAGGACGAAGAATCTGATGAATCGCTGCTAGAGGAAGAAGAATCGCTGCTGGAAGATACTGCAGGCTTATCGAAGACTATCTTGGTGTTCGGAGGTTGAGGTTGTAATGGGAGACTAGCAGGAAGATTAGAGGTAGAGGCTATGGCAGTGGGAACCTGTTCTTCGGGAGAGTAAGCTGGACTTGGAGGGTTGTAGCGAGGACTTGAAGGTATAGGAGCAATTTCGGCTTGTATGGTAGGTGGAAGATCAGGTGGTCCTGGCTGAGGTACATTTTCGATGTTTGGGACTGCTTGAATTGGATGGGAGGCGACTATCTCTGGCTCTTCTTCGCTTGTTTCTTGCATATCAGAGTCTTCACTCTCGTTCGGGGTAACACCAGGTTGGAAATCATTGTCCACAGAAGAAGCTTCATCATTCTCTTCGGTAGCCATAATTTGATCTCGCAACAGATCCGTGACTTCTGCTCGGTCTACTATTGCGGCTGGAACCACTTCAGGTAGTGTAGCTTGATAATATGGCAGCGTAGGTAATGGCAGCGAAGCGAGCAGTTCAGTAGCAGAAGTTAGCTTGCGTTTCTTCAATGGCCTCGCGTCTTCTTGACTTGCAGGATCCAAAATCACACTATCGTCGGATCAGCTAGAGTTGGAGACATCTTGACGGCAACTCACTCGATCACATCGTTCTGCTCAAATATCAGTTCTGCATGGATTCGAATGCAACAAGCTTACGGTGTTCAGAATATCACAAGTAGACTCATCCAGAAGAGAGAACCCTGTGCAATAGGATTGGAACTCAAACAAGCCTACTACATAGAAAGAAGCTGACCATCCAATTCGAGCGAGAAATCTTGTCTGATGCTCAGCAACCGCCGTATCTCATGTTTCCAAGCTGCGATCGTCGCTTCTGGCTTGTACAGCAGCCAGACTCGCTGTTCGCCCGCTTTCAACCTGATCCTGGGCATTGTGATTCGTCGGAAGTGGAAGATCAAGCAAATTATCTTGCCGTGAATAACGCTCCAAGACTTAAGTCTGCTGTATACGGCTCATGTTCTGTTGCTGCTATCGTTCGTCTGTCTAGCTGGCTATCGCCGCTCGCCGTCCTTACCTTCTTACCTGTCCCTGTATGAGTTTGACTGCCCTTTAGCAGGCGCTAGTATTGGCATTTTGAACTGTCGTTGCCTTAGGATCGGGCCGAATCACATTGAGATCACATCTTCGTCCCTCTGCTTCACCGATCCCTTACGCTCAAGGTAATTTCGGCACAAGGGCACCTTCTCCATTCTTTTCTTGTGATTGTCTTCTGCCTGTTCACCTCTGGCAGATAATCTGCTACTTGTTCGTAATGCTTCAATCCTTGGCAAGCTGCGTAATGAATTCTCGTTGCCCAAGAATATTTTGCGCTGTACTCAGGTCAAACAGCCTACTTTGCGGGAGGAAAATTGCAAGTGGACTGGACCACCAGTCGTGATGATACGATGTCACAGCATCTGCTCTTGTCCGCTTGCTTTATCTCCGTGTTCAATCTTGCACTGACTTTCTCTTCAATGCTCTGCCTAACAAACACACCTTCTTTGAACACATATGATCTGCCTATTTCATATCTCTATCACCTCTAGTCAAATGAGCAATGCAACGGCAATGCAAACAAATTTGACTGGCGCAAGACAAGGAACCGCTGAAAGGACGAATGGCTGCTAGCTCTTCGAAATCAAAGACACGAAAAAATGCTCTACAGATCAAGTTCAATGTGGACATATACGCCCAGTTCGATGAGCACTTCATCAAAACCTGTTTCAAACAGTTGTAATCCTTTGATTACGTAATTATCGGTCGCCTTCGTATAGTGGTTGTGAGTGGTTTCCAAACCTTGCATCTTCACCGATGCTCACATTCGTGTTGTTTCTCTTCTTGTAGAGTACACTACGTTGTGGTTTATGATCCTAGGATCCGTGGAAACGTGTGTTTTGGTGTTGATTCGCTCGGACTCGCATCGAGGCGCTAAATGCTTCAGGAGAAGAGGAAGCAGGAGGGAGCACAACACATAGATTGACCTCGAAATTGAGCATTACTGACTGTACTTTCCTGGAAAGATCGTGAGAACCGAGCTTCAGTGTCAACTTCGGGTTGCTCTTCATCGACTACGACCGGATTGCAGAAGTGCCGCCTAGCAGGCTAGCGGCAGCACCTTTTACGCCCAGACTGAAGGCCCTTTTACACTCAATCCGGTACAAATCTTTGGCTTTCAGAAATTCTCAGGCAGCAATACAAAGCTCGAGATTGATTGATTTGTCAAGCAAGCGTCGCGAACATGGCCAACTTCAACAATCTCCCACCAGAACTACAGCTGCGCATCTTCAGGCAGCTCCGTCATCTTAAGCATGTTTTGGTCAAATGCATTCGAGTGTCCAAAAGCTGGCATCGTGCTTGCTTAGCTCTGCTTTATCACAAGCTGTATATCGAATCGGGCGATGCAAAGATGCTCGACCACTGCGATCAGTCTCACGCTTGGCTTGCAATGTTAGCAAACCCAGATTATCCGCCGCTTGTCCGGAGCCTCATCCTCAGTTTGTGCACATCGTCAGGCTTTTTGGATGGCCAGTCTTCGCGGCTCATATCGTCTATGTCCAACTTGCGCTCTTTGAGTATACTTGAGCTGGCACCCTGGGATGTGGACATGATGGCGAATGAATTTGCTGCCTTAGCCAATTTGAAAGAACTAGATTAGGTCTTGCTCAACATGAGCGATCACCGGCAAATCTTCGGACTTGTCATGCAGAAGGCGTCTGGCTTGGAGAAATTTCGTATCAGCGAAAGCTTATGGCCAATAACAAGCATACAGCTGGAAAAGCGCGAAACACCGATTGAAGCAACAGCGACAGTAGCAGGTAGAGAGGACCCGGAAACGATCTCGCTGCAGGCATTTGTAGCTGGAGTGCTTCAACGTCAGGCAAATCTGCAGCTCACCGCCTTATGTTATGATTCCACGGATTATCGTTTCGAAAATTGGAAAGAATTGAGGGCTTACTTCAAGGACTGCTCTCACATCGAGTTTGCCAATTACCACGACGAGTTAATGCCATCGAAAGAAGACTTATTATATCTTGCGCAAGAATTCCCTTCTCTCACCTCGATCAATCTGTGTTTCGAGCTTAACGTGGCACCTTATATCGATGAAATGGAAGATATCATCTCTCAGCTAGCGGCAACAGAGTTGGCTAACCGGCTAGAGCAAGTTTCATTGGTCTTCCGTTCTACTCTTTATGAACCAGCCCTAGCAATTCGTGATACACTCTGCAACACCGCTATCTTTCCTTCTTTGCGCCATCTTGGTCTTACTACAGAATTGTTTTACGATGGTGAAAGAGAAACTTTTTACCCATGCGAATACTATCTCGAATATTTCAAATCCCTTTGTCAAGACTTGAGCAGCTTCACTAGAGGGGAAGGGAAAGCTCTTTTATGTTTGTTGCATTTCGATGATGAGATTGAAGAAGTGGGTCCCGCCTGCCAGATTCATGTGAAATTCCAGAACTGAAGAGAGTTGGCTGCAACGGTCGGAGTGGGTGGTGGAGCTAGTGCAGATGATGCGCGGAGAATTTTGGTGACTCATTGGGACTGGGAAAGGGATGTAGGGCTGAGTGCGCATGAAGTGAATATTGAGGTGGAAGCGGACGAGGAAACAGCAGGAGCAGAACAGTCGCTTCAAGCTCTTTTTCAAGAGCTTTTTGGCGGTGCTTGAATGGGTTTGCAGTGCTGGACTAGCGCGTTCGCACGTTATCGGTGAGTATTGCTTTTCGCCTATTCTACAGAAGAAGACCTAATGTAATCCAAGCTGTGCATATGACGACGGAAGATCTGCTATCGTAGTTGTCGATGGTATCATATGTGTCAGTCTGATTCTGAACATTCTGCTTTGTCGGATGTGGAACGGAGAGAGAAATATCTCCCGTTGCATTGGATCGGTTGCAGGACTTTGCTAAATGGGCTAGTCCAAGGTCCTTCTCTGTTACTGTTCTTCTTCTTCTTCTTCTTTTTAGCTGTCTTTTCCACTTTGTCTTTGCTTTCTGGCCTTTTGTTATGTGGAGCAAACGCCCTTGAGAACTACCTCTGCTGCTTTGAAGCTGACAACGCATCGTGTTCTCAAATGACATGATCTGATCATCTGACACTTGGACACTCTGCTTTGCCGATTTCTGATGGACCCGAGTTATGTCGGCACTAGGTCATCTTCTCGATTTCTTCTTGTGATTATACTCTGTCTACCTCTGGCAGGTGATCTGCTACTTGTTCGTAATGTTACAATCCTTGGTAAGCTGCGTAATGAATTCTCGTTGCCCAAGAATATTTTGCGCTGTACTCAGGTCAAACAGCCTACTTTGCGGGAGGAAAATTGCAAGTGGACTGGACCACCAGTCGTGATGATACGATGTCACAGCATCTGCTCTTGTCCGCTTGCTTTATCTCCGTGTTCAATCTTGCACTGACTTTCTCTTCAATGCTCTGCCTAACAAACACACCTTCTTTGAACACATATGATCTGCCTATTTCATATCTCTATCACCTCTAGTCAAATGAGCAATGCAACGGCAATGCAAACAAATTTGACTGGCGCAAGACAAGGAACCGCTGAAAGGACGAATGGCTGCTAGCTCTTCGAAATCAAAGACACGAAAAAATGCTCTACAGATCAAGTTCAATGTGGACATATACGCCCAGTTCGATGAGCACTTCATCAAAACCTGTTTCAAACAGTTGTAATCCTTTGATTACGTAATTATCGGTCGCCTTCGTATAGTGGTTGTGAGTGGTTTCCAAACCTTGCATCTTCACCGATGCTCACATTCGTGTTGTTTCTCTTCTTGTAGAGTACACTACGTTGTGGTTTATGATCCTAGGATCCGTGGAAACGTGTGTTCGATTCACACAGGCGACAAAAAACCTTCCCATTTCTTTTTGGTCTTGTTGCTGATAGCATCATTGTCTTTTTTGCTTCAACCAGGCAGGATGTCATGAGGTATATCCAATGAGATGCCATTCCTGTTGATGAGTGGTCGCAATTGACTATACACAGCAGAGCTATGGACTGAACAAGGTCAAAAGAGAAGGTGTGATTGCTAGCAGAACAATGATCAAGGAAGAGGCAGAAAGCAGGAATGAGCTCGAAAGAGGAAGTTGACTGCAGACATGCGGACATTCTCTAGCAAGCGAGTGGAACATCAACGACCGGACATTAATTGCGAAAGGCAACAAGTTGGAATGTTTCTTGACGCGGAAGAAGCCAGGATTTCAAGGGATACAGATACAATCTAGCTGGATCGTAGAAGCAGACCTCGATGACTTGAGTATCGGTGCAGAGAATCATCGACTCTTCAGACACTATGCAGCCTAATCATATATCTCGAGCAGATTGCACTTTCGAGCGAGCGAGCCAGATCTTCCTGGTTGCAGCTCGGACAGCAATCCTGAGTCTAGATATCATAGCAGTCTCAGGTATCAGCCAGGCCGAAGCAAGAAAGGTATACATGGCAGTTGCTGACCAACCCAGAATAAGTATCCGCTTAGGCAGGTCTCCCAGAAACCATGACAGACCAGCATGAGCCACCAAACGCTCGCGAAGAAGGCGAATTCGCATCTCCAGAAGTTCAGCATGGCCAGAAATCTGCTACAGGTCGTGAAGATGTCATTGAAACCACCCCGCTGTTGAAGCAGGCAAGACTGTCTGGCTATCTTCCTATCGAAGAGTCAGTGCTTTGGATATATAGTCATCCGCTTCTTATCCGTATACAGCTATGCCTTGATTGGCAACATGCGAACTGCTGCTCTAGTCAGCAGAGACAGTTCAATAGACAGCTTCTGTTACCCTTACTTTGATTCTCCTTCTGTCTTCTGTCGAATCCTTGATAAAGATATCGGAGGCTATTTCTCCATTAGACCCTCTTTTGATGCGACGTGAGCACCGGTCTTGCTCTATTTCTGTCTTTCCCTGTTAATTGTGTCTACATAGACCGAAACAGCAATATCTACCTAATACAGCTATTGTAGCAACCAAGTGGCTTCACAATGGTAAGCTTCCCTCTTTGTCGTGAGCTTTATAGCTGATTACATAATCGACAGAGGGTGTGATCAACATTGGTATGCTCTGAGCGAGTCTGTGAGCTTTGACTAATCTGTACACAGTCGATTATATGCCTCGGCCTCGACCATCTCTTACTTCGCGCAATCGAGCTGTTTATCCTTGGTTAATGCGACGAGTTGAAGCTGTTCGAGGTCATGTGAAGACAAAGCTGGAGCTCTTTCCAGCTTTCAATTACGCCCAAGACAAGCATACTACTCGAATCGAGGGAAATAAAGTCACATTCACTTCGGAATCCCTGACCCTTGAACTCCTCGCTATTTCTCATCGTGATGAAGATGCCTCACCTGTCAAGGTAACTTTCGTAGAAGATGACGATACACATGGTTCGGGATTGGGGAGTGGTGTGACAGCGCAATTCGAGATTGAGGAAGGACAAGTCGTTACTTTCATTCTCAGAGAACCGTTGAAAGACCAGGAAGAGTCGAAAGCAATTCAGGCTGATGATCCAGATACAATCATGAGCGATACTGGAGAGTATTGGGTGAGTGCATCTTCTGCAGACAGATAGATAAGATTTGCTGATCTGTTGATTCAGACTACGTAAGGAATTTTGGTCTACCGTTGCGTATCATCATTGAAATATATGACGATAGCTGGCTCAATCAAAGTACCTACAAAGGCCGCTGGCGCGAGTTCATGCAGCGCTCTGGTGAGTTCTCGCCTGGGCGTAAATTTGCACAGACTAATCTCCTTCAAGCCATAACTCTCAAGCTACTTACCTTCGAACTCACTGGGTAGGATCATATTCCACTCGTCACACAATAGCTGACATCTGACACAGAGCTATCGTTGCTGCTCCTACCTTTTCTCTGCCCGAAACGATAGGGTGAGTATAATCGCTGGATAGCTATTATCGTTCACTCGTGATGCAGTGGAACTCGCCAATGGGACTATCGCTTCTGCTGGATTCGGGATGCATCCTTTTCGGTCTATGCTTTGATTCGATTAGGCTTCACAGCGGAGGCAGAGTGAGCTTGTGCACAATAGCCAAAGGAGCTGCTGATATTTTCCGTCATAGCGCTTATATGGGCAAGCTGATTTTTAGATCGCAAAATCCAGATTCTGATACATATTTGAACAGCATTCATGCGACAACGCATTAAAGAGCGAGAAGTTGGCAAACCTCTACAAATCATGTATACTAGTGCGCTACGTGCATATGTCTTATCGATCAGCACTGATGATTTCTAGTTCATGGTGGTGCTGACCTCGAAGAAATCGAACTGAAGCACTTGTCCGGTTATCGAGGATCGAAACCAGTCAGAATGTATGTTTTGTCACATATCTGATGATCCGCTAACGTCTGAATTTAGTGGCAATGGAGCCGCCGATCAGTACGGCCATTCACTTTTTCAGATCAAGCGACTAAAATGAACATGTTTGTGTCACAGTTTGCAGCTCGATGTCAGCGGAGAATTGATGGATGCTATTTATCTGCATCAGAAATACAGTAAACCATTATCTTGGTAAGCTCGTTCTATTCCTCCCAGGCAATTCTAAGTTGATATGCTGACAGGGAACTGTGGCTCGATGTACGAAATTTGGTCGACTATGTATGTGATTCTTGGGACCAGCCAGATATGTCAATTTGGGAAGTGCGCTCAAGCAAACAAAAGTAAGTAAACTGTGTCTCACCTTGAAACATGCTAAGAAGATTTGTAGTTACCTTTACTCCAAAATCATGTGAGTAATACTTACTAATGACGAATTGCACTGATGTAGGCCTTAGGTGCTGGGTTGCCATCAACAGAGGGCTTCGGCTAGCAGAGAAACGATCTTTACCTTGCCCTCATCGTGCCCGATGGATAGAAACAATGGATCAGATATACGAAGAGATTCAAACCAAAGGATGGTCTGAAGAAAAGCAGCACTACAAACAATCCTACGAATCGGACGCGTTAGACTCTTCTGTTCTCATTATGCCGCTTGTATTCTTTATATCGCCTTGTATGTCTTCCCCTATACCTGCTACATCGTACTGATACAACATCTTCAGCCGATCCTCGCTTCCTCAGTACAATGAAACAAATCATGAAATCTCCGGAAAAGGGTGGATTGACAGCAAACAGTTTGGTGTTCCGCTACGACCCCAAGAAGTCAGAGGATGGTATTGATGGAGGTGGAGAAGAAGGAGCTTTCTCGATGTGCACTCTCTGGCTCATTGAAGCTTTAACTCGAGCTGGTCAGTACGGAGGTGCAGGAGATTCGGAAGGTCGCTCGATGGTCAGAACTGCTCGAAGAATGTTTGATGAGCTGTTGCAGTATGGCAATCATGTTCAGTACGTTTGAAACTTGCCGTATCGCAAAGTCAGAAGCTGATAACAAAGCAGACTGTTTGCTGAAGAGATCTCGAAGAGTGGTGAAGCGCTCGGAAACATGCCTCAAGCCTTCACGCATGTTTCTGCGATCAGTGCAGCATTCAATCTGGGTGAGTTCCTTCAGGCTGAGTCGGTCACGGAATCTCATTTCTGGGTAGACCGAGTGCTACATTGAAGAGCTTGCAGAGTACCATCGAAAGACTATAAAATGTACTATAAAATGTACAATAGCTACTTGATACCGCTCAAATTGAGCATTGCCACTGTTCAGCGAAATCTCGCTCGGTCGAAGGTCGTTTAGTGACAAGCATCTATTACCTCGAGATGGCACCGAAGAAAGGCGCAAAGAAAGGGAAGAAGCAGAAAGATGACTGGTACGTTGCACAGCTGAATTGAGAGCACAGCGTCGGCATCACAGCATTACAAAACAATTTGTCTAATTTCTGTCCAATGTTATTAGGTCTGGCGATGAAATGGGAGAGCAGCTGCCTGTGATCAATAAGCCTGCTATGACCGTCGAATCAGACGAAGAGGAAACTGCTGCACCAAGTAAATCTCGTTTCAGCGCTTTCGCAGCTTTAGATTCGTTCGTTCTCTGCTCTCTATTTATACGACTCTATCGATTCTATGTTTATGCAGGAATGATGCACCTGACGATGATGACGATGACGGTGGATTAATGGGAGCTATATCTAAAGCTGCAAGTGCACCTGTTTCTAGCAAGAAGGAAAAGAAAAGCAAGAAAGGCAAGAAGGAGAAGCCCGATTTCGCTGATCTAGAAGAAAATGACGAGGACGCACCGTCACCTGTTACGGAAGATAAGGCGCCTATAGCTGTTTCGGCTGATGATTGGTTAAATGATGAATTTGGAGGTGATACTAAGAAAGGAAAGAAGGGAAAGAAAGGTGGAAAGAAGCAGCAGCAGATTGTCAAAGAGGAGGATGAAGACGATGTGGAACCTTCCAAAGAGAATGGGATTGCGCCCGAAGTAGCTGTCAAAGAAAGCCCAATAACACCTGTTGCGGCTCAAGCTGAAGATGAAGAACCTCAAGAAGAGGCTGGAGCCAAACCTTTGTCGAAGAAAGAAAAGGAGAAGCTGAAGAAACAGCGGCAGAAGGTAGGTCATCGTACACCTACTGGACGACATTTCTTTACAAGGTTTGATTATTACAGGAGAAAGAGAAGGCCAGCAAGAAGAAGTCTCAACCTGATTCGCCAGCTGCAGCCCCACAAGCAGAGGTTGCTCAGCCTGAACCTGTAGCGCCTCCTGCTGAAGAAGAGGAAGCAGAAGAAGCTGGCGAGACAACTGCTAGCAAGAACAAGAAGAAGAAGTCAGTGCATGCATGCTTAATTAGCATTATTGCTGATTAAATTCGATGTCTTCTCCTGACAGGAAGAAAGCTGGAGCAGCGAAGGAAGAAACACCAGCTCCTTCAAAGGGAGGCAAAGTCAGCAAACAGGTTCTAGCCATGCGTGTAAGCTTTGTTTGCTCCACGGAGAAAGAGATCTGATGTTGGTGAAAAATACAGGAAGCTCTCCTGAAACAGCAGGCGGCTGAAGCTGCGCAACGTGAAGCCGAAGAAGCCGAAAGGAGGTTAGTTGTTTCGCTGTGAGCTAGGCAATGATATTCACAGCTCAAATTCAGGCGCATTGAGGAAGAAGAGCAGCGAGAAAAAGAAGAAGCTGCCAAAGTAGAAGCTGCTCGATTAGCTAAGAAACAGAAGCAAAAGGTAGGAATGACTTCCGCCTGACTAGCTTGAAAGCTGACATGCAACCGGGCTCGACAGGACAAAGAGGCATTGCAAAAAGCACAAGGAACTTTCAAAACCGCCGCACAAAAGAAGGAAGAAGCTCGACTTGCCGCACGAAGAGAAGCTACTCTAAAATCAGGTGTCAAGATCGCTGGTCTCGAAGCTGCAGATGGAGACGCGCCGGCGGCACCAAAAAAGGTTGTTTATGGCAACAAGAAGAAGGGTCCTGCCAAAAAATCTGGACCGAGATCGCTTGACATCGACCTGCTCATCAACAACGAAGAACCTTCCTCACATGCTGCTACACTGGACGAAGAATTAGCGACACCTTTACCCAAAGTTGAGGAAGAAGCGAAAGTGGAGGATTCCGTCGAGGCAGAGACAGTACCAGAAGATGAAGCAGAGAAAGACGATTGGGATGCGGAAAGTGCCGATGGCGAGATCAAAGACAGTTGGGATGCTGAGAGCGAAGAAGAGCAAGCACCCAAGAAAGCTCAAGTCAAATCTGTTCCTAAATCGGAAGCCAAAGTGGAAGCGAAGTCTGCATCGAGTAAGTTTACTCGGATTACACAAGATGTTCCTTAATTGACCTTTCAACAGCTAAAGCAGCAGACGTACCGAAAGAAGCGCCAAAGTCAGCAACTAAAGAAGTCGCTAAGCCTGCTTCGAAACCTCCAGCTAAGTCTGCTCAGAAGCCAACCGTCAAATCTGCTAGTTCAAGCACTACACCTGTTACCAATGGAAGAACCCAGCCTCGATCTGCTCCAGCGGAAGAATCCAGCTCAGAGGACGATGAGTCGGATTCCGAGTCCGAGTCCGACGACGATGACTCGGATGAAGATGACTCGGACGATGACAGTGATGAAGACTCGTCATCCGAAGATGAGAAGATTTCAGCTGCCGTTCTGCTCGAACAGAAGAAGAAAGCAGAAATGGCAGAAAGGAAAAAGGCGAGAATTGCCGCTGCTATCGCGGCACGAGATGTAAATGATCTTCGATCGCCTATTTGCTGTATTCTTGGTCACGTCGATACCGGCAAAACCAAACTTCTGGATAAGATTCGTCAGACAAATGTACAAGAAGGTGAAGCTGGAGGTATCACTCAACAAATTGGAGCTACATATTTCCCTATTGAGAACATCCGGAAGAAGACTGTTGTGCTCAAAGAGGTAACACGACGAATTTAGTTTGTAGCCAAAGCTAAGCTCTTGTTTCCAGGATGATCTGCCCGAATACAAGCTACCTGGTCTTCTTGTCATCGATACTCCAGGTCACGAGTCCTTCACCAACTTGAGAACAAGAGGAAGTTCGCTTTGCAATATTGCCATACTAGTAGTGGATATCGTGCACGGTCTGGAACCTCAAACACTCGAATCTCTTCGACTTTTGCGAGATAAAAAGACACCTTTCATCGTTGCCTTGAACAAAATCGATCGTATGTATGGTTGGAAACCTCTGCCTGATGCTGGCTTCAAGGAATCTTTTGCCCAGCAGAATCGAGGAGCGAAGTCAGAGTTTGAGGATCGGCTGAAGAAGACTATCGTTGAATTCGCCGAACAAGGGCTAAATGCTGCCCCCTACTATGACAACAAAGACCTTGGTCGAACAGTCTCGCTTGTTCCTACTTCCGCGATTACCGGAGAAGGTATTCCCGATATGCTCATGCTGATCATCAAACTCACTCAAGAGCGAATGGCCAACAATTTGATGTATCTATCTGAGCTGGAATGCACTGTTCTGGAAGTCAAAGTCATTGAAGGCCTTGGTACAACTATCGATGTCGTCTTGTCAAACGGTATTCTGCGCGAGGGAGACAAGATTGTAGTATGTGGTCTCAACGGAGCTATATCGACTCAAGTTCGAGCTCTCCTCACACCTCAACCTTTGAAAGAAATGAGAGTCAAAGGGTCTTATGTGCATCACAAAGAAGTAAAAGCGTCATTAGGTATCAAGATTGTCGCTCCAGATCTTGAAAAGGCTATTGCTGGATCTCGTCTCCTGGTACTGACTGAAGATGATGATGAAGAAGAGCTGAAGCAAGAAGTCATGAACGATCTCAAGAGTTTGCTTGGATCTGTGGATCGAAGCGGCAAAGGTGTATGGGTTCAAGCTTCTACCTTGGGAGCACTCGAAGCGCTACTGGACTTCCTAAAGAGCAGCAAGATCCCTGTAAGTATAGCTTGCATCATTTCAAGTCACGCTGATTGTGTTCACAGGTCGCCGGTATCAATATCGGTCCGGTCTACAAGCGAGATATCATGCGAGCAGCGGTCATGCTAGAGCGAGCACCAGAATTTGCAGTCTGCCTATGCTTCGACGTGGTAATAGACAAAGATGCAGAGAAATTGGCTGACGAATACGGCATTAAGATTTTCAAAGGTCTGTGTTGCTCTGATTTTACAGAATGATTTTGATGTTCATTATAGCCGACATCATCTATCATCTGTTCGATGCATTCACTGCACATAACAAGGCCGTAACGGAAGCGAAACAGAAGGATGCTGCGCCTTCTGCTGTATGGCCTTGCAGGCTGAAGACTCTGGCTTGCTTTGCTAAGCGAGATCCCAGTAAGTACAGTCTTCTTGTATGGCGACATGCCTGACTTTCGGTTTCTAGTTGTTATTGGTGTCGATGTAAGGCGACTTGCATTGGTTACGAGAACATGCTGACGTAGTGCACAGATTATCGAAGGCAGTTTGCGGATAGGGACGCCGCTCTGTGTCGTTAAGAAGGACCCGGAAACGGGTAAGAAGGTCATCCATTCACTGGGCAGAATGTGAGTTTGGAGTCTATATCTGATCGCACCTATTGATATTTGAGTAGTACTTCCATGGAAATCAATCACAAGACTTTCACCAAAATTACCAAATCTCAAGTTGGTGCCGGTGTTGCGCTGAAAATCGAGCATGCGGTATATGAAAACGGAAAGATGTTTGGACGACACTTTGATGAAAAGGTACGTTAACATATAGGATGCCTGCGGCTTGGCTCACAGTGTTGCAGGATGAGATTGTCAGCATGGTTTCGCGAACTTCGATTGATACCCTCAAGCAATTCTTCAAGCCTGAAGTCGAGAAGGCCGATTGGGCTCTTATAATCAAGCTGAAAGGTCAGCTGCATGCCATTACTTCTTGTCTTGATTGCTGATAGGTGGGACAGGTCTTTTGGACATTGCTTGAGCCGTCTCTCCTTCTTGATGTTACATAGCGTGCATTGCATATCCTCGTTCAGTCTGTCGATCGGGCTGTACTGTGATACTTTGAATTGAGACGATCCTGACGCGCCCAATGTTTGTTTCCATGACATAGATTTGGATGGAGTCTGTTTTCTCTTTTAACCGCGACTGCCCAAACCATTCTTGATTTTGTATTCGCTAGCGTAGAATTCCTATGCGAGACGTCAACTACGGATGACCCCTGCGATACATCCAGATGATAAACTGGCCAACGCATTCATACCCAAAAACACTGTAAAGCGATTCATTCATAAGGATGGCTCCTTCCACTATTATGCCAGCCAAGAGACGGTATATGTCCAGGTCCAATCTGTTGAGCTGTATGGTAATATGGTGGACTTGGTTTATACTGCATTGGTCTACCAGACAAGAGCAAGATGGGCAAGGTTGAATCCTAGTCAGGAAGAGACGTTGCAAAGAGCGGATACTGTACGGATGTGGCTTGAAGAACTCGAAAAGTCAACAGAGCTCGCAGCATACGCCTACTCTTATTTAGCGACATATTATTCACCGAAAGACCGGTTGTGGTCATTCTATAGGGAAATAATAGATGGTCAGTCTTTCCAGTTCATTCCTTCGAAGCTTAACACAAGCATCTACTAGATTCTGCAAGAACTCTAGAGGATGCGAAGCGCAGGTCAAATGTAAGAGATTCCAAATTGCATCTGAAAGAGATCAACAGAGCGACTTCAATCTATTCTGGATTCGCAATCATTGTCACTTCCACCCTCAATTCCGCAAGCAGATCCGAGCTGGTCTGTCGATATAGAGGATGGCAACGATTTGAACAACTCTATTCAAACCACGATCGATTCAGCAACCAGTAGAACCTGAATCTGCTCGAATGAATCAGCCAGATCAAGCAGTTCTACGCCTTCGTTCAACTCAACCGATTCTCTCACTTCTGCTGACTAAGAAGAAACACTCCGCGAAATCTAGGGCAGTACTAGCTCCAATTCCAAGTTTGTTCTATCTCTGATCGTCAGAGTACGAGACACTTACATCCAAGTACTAGAGACCTCGGGAGCACGTATCTTCCTCCATAACTCAGCTATTGATATGCAGCGTTTCTATGCTATAGGTACATTTTGTTGCGAAAGACACGTTACAGCGACTGATTGTGTTGCGATAGATCACTAGCTCAGCAGTATAAACATGTAATTTGAAATGCTACGCTGTAGAAATGAACTTGTCGTCAACATTGCACAGTGTTTCCATGACACAGACTCGAAGCTCCTGTTGAACTCGAGCGTCCAATGAATGATTCCCTTTGACTGATACCCTCACTTTCAGCATGTCTGAGGTATCTGTAGACAGCAAGCTATCTACCTCTGGCCAGGATGATGCTGTCAAACCGCTACCAGACTTGCCCAAGCGCAATCCCTTTGACAAGTTCAAGATACCTGTAGCTGTGGACACTGCTGACATTCAACGACTATCCCCTCAAGCTATCTCTCACTTGCAAGCTCTGCTCAGTCAGGTTGCTGCTTCGACCTTGCGTGACCCCGCTGCTTTCACGGTAAGTTTCTGGTCTTGCCCATATACAATCTGCTCACAGTGTAGCAGGACTGTCTCAATGCTCTCATCGCTCCGCTTGAAGATGTCTTGACGCCCGATCTTTTCGAGCGTCTCAGCGATTCTCAATTTGCTGGCCCAACTTCCGGATCGTTGTCAAAGACACCTACGCAGGAAACGTTTGCGAAGAAAGCAGACCAATCACCTGACGATAAAGCTCATACACCCGAGAAAGCTTCTGCTTCTACTGAAGACGCTCAAGCAGTCCATAGGCTAGTTTTCAACATTAAGAAGAGTCCTGCCAATGCTAGCGAACCTCGCCGGACGAGGTTCCAGCCTAATGTCTTTGAGGGCACCTCTTTATTCGAAGAAACACAGCAAGGGGATTGGAGCAATCTGAAACCGGAAGGAGGTACAATGTAAGTCTAGCTCTTTGGAGACAAAAGTGAGCTTTATAGAAGATCTTCCGCAGTTTCATTTGGGCACCAAACTCGGAGCTATCGGCAATTGACGATATTATTTCTTTGATGGTTAGCCAAATACCTAAAGATACAGGATAGCGCTATATATATAATTTACCAGGTCTTTGCCATTCTACATCTTAAGCTCGAAGCACACCTCTTGCGCGATACTGGCTGCGAACAGGAACCGCTTAGCCCAAAGAAAGCGGATTCGCTTGATCTTGCTACAAGGACAGATGCTCCACCTGTGCCGTCAAAAGCCGATGCAGTAGAAGATACAGATTCACCGCCTACATCTGCACGCGATAAGAAGGGGAAGAAAGCTTGGTCAAGTTCAATTTGGCAAAGTCTGGTTGGTAAGCAGTCCGATGCATCTAGCGATAGTTCTCCATCTTTAGCCGGCAGCAAAAGAGATCGTTTCAAGAACAGATTACTTACTCCACGACTACGTACGAATTCTATGGGAGGGCAATTTGGCTCACAGCGACGCATGCAGCTGGAAATTATGGCTGAAGATTGGGAACTCATAGCTCCTAGTCGGCACTCTGTCGATGTTGTGTCCCCAGTAGCATCACAAGTAGAACAGAAGACTGATGTATCGCAAGTGACTGAAGATGCACCTGAAGTGTTCCATGAACGCTTTGATCAAGTAATTAAAAGAATAGAAGGAACCAAGCTCTCCGTCTCCCCTGACGTTCACTTCACTCCGCCTACTCTTCTTGTCAGATTGCGTGAACAGGAAGCGAAGCTTCGAGAAGAGCAGCTTGCTTTGAACGAATCAGCACAACATGTCACGACCGCGAAAGCTTCTCGAATCACCGTCGATAGTCGAGCTGGTCTAACTTCCCTTATGCGAAATAATAATTCATTGCAAGGTGTAGTAGCACATCAAAGCATCCAATTCCTGCACGAAAGAGTCAGTATATACGCTAAGCCTTCTGAACCGCCCTGTCTTCCTTCCAATTGGCTGTACATTCGATATTACGATTATTCGAAGGAAGACAAGATCGAATATCCTCTGGAAGACAGTTATGATTTGCCCCTGGGTCAAACCATTCGGAAGTTGGTTAACGAGCAGAACGAATCTTGTCAAAGCTGTACAAGGCCACTCAAGGATCATGCGACGACTCTGGCACACTCTTCTTCTCGTATTTCAATACAAGTACGGCAATGTACTGAATTTGAAGTCGCCTTAGAAACTCCGTCAAATCAGATCCTTACCTACAATGCTTGCAGTCAATGTGCTGAAGTGACTCAACCTCGAGTGTTGAGCATTCCTGCTGCCAGCTGCTCGCTAGCGAAGTACCTGGAGCTTCTCATCTACGATACTAAACTGCGCCCCAAGAAAGGTTCTCTGTGCGAACACGTGCAGCAAGACCCAAACCGTGTTATCCGTCGCTTTCTGTTCCAGCATCAAGTCATCGATTTTACAATTGAACATATTGATGTTTATGACATACGCCTACCGAAACCAGTAGATGCAACTCTGGACGAGACTCACCTGCTCTTGAGCCCTCCACCTTCTGCTTCAGCGGCTGTTGAAAAGCTTAAGCTGGAAATTCAATACTTTTACGCCAGTCTGCAAAGACACATTGATCACCTCAGGTACGTGCTGCCTTTGTATTTTTTCCTGATGCTGAATCTTTTTACAGATCTCAAGCTTCATCTGCCTGCAGACTCGTAGACTCTGTCAAGCAGGAGAAAGGGAAGGATGGCAAACAAGATCTCAACGGAATCAGCGCGTCTTTTGTCGATTTGCGAAGTGTTGCGAAGCTTGACGAAACCCAACTTTTGGCTCAGCTCGCCCAGTCAGAAGGGGAGCTGTATCTGTAAGCCTCGCAAGTCCTCTACTTCTGTCCTACTGATGTTTCCATGACCCACAGATGCCGGAACGAATTTACGAAGAAAGCCAGACTGCTGCTGGAGAAGTTGGATTCGGTGCGTGCAAATATCACGACACATGCAGTAAACAAACAAGAAAAGGAGTCTACTGCGCCGGAAGTGGTGAAGCCGCCATATCTGGTCAATCCTCTGTCGCATTCGTTACCTGGCTCAAACGTCATTGTATACGAAGATCAGATTTCTACCTATCTCGCTTACGCTCTCAGGTGCGCATTGTGTCTGCAGATGATTGCGGCATGGTTAATGGCAAGGTTATAGCTCACGAGTGTTTCACGAAGCTTTAGAGAAGACGGATGCCCTGGAGCCAACACAAGCTACGCTTGGGTCTGGTCTCCCACCTTCATCGTCTGGTGGACTAAGTGGCCTATCTATGCGATCTGTATCTAGTCCAATCTCCTTATCTGGTTCTGGCTTCTTGCGCTTCGCTGGAATGTCAGCGGAAGAAGGAGCAGGTTCTATCTCAGTATCAGCTTCGCGTATACGTGCCGATAAATCGATTCGACAGCTCATCAGTCTTCCCGGACTTCGAGTACAACGATCGGCAGACTCTCTGCTATCGGTAAACGATATCGCTTCAGGCCAAGCTACTCCTACTTCTCGCCCATCTTCGATTCATTCTGTCTCTGCTGCCTCTTCTTCAGAAGAAGATGACCATTTAGAAGAGCTGGTTCAAACGAAGGAAAAAACGAAGACACCAAAATCACCAATAAAGACTTCAGGCAAGGTTCCCGCCCTGATTTCAAGAGCCACTGTTAATCGAGACCGAGAACCAAAAGGTAGCAGTGAAATTTCACACGGAACTGCGCATTTTAAGGCCGAATCGATGCTCTCGAATCCTTCGATTATATCAAATGCGTCCCAGAGAACTATCAAGCCTGAGCCGGACACACTTCAAGTAGAAGACGACGAAAATACTCCTTTAACATCAGCTATCGGTACAATGTCTAGCATTGCTTCCCGAGGGTCTTCTCTACTTTCGCCGCTCAATTCGCTCTTCAGCCTCGGTAGTATCAAAGGTCTGCCATCATCAGCAGCATCTTCTGAGGATATGCTTCATGTCAAAGTCAAGATCCTTGCAAACAAAATCGAGCATGAAGTCACTTGCTGGTTTCCGCAAGACTTTGCTGATTTGCGGCAACGCTGTTCCATTTCTGAACACGAATTTATCGAATCTTTGGCTCATTGCGAAGGTTTCGATGCAAAGGGAGGGAAAAGTGCGGCCTCCTTCCTGCTTTCGCAAGATCAGAAATACGTTTTAAAGCTTTTGCCTTATAATCGATTCAAGAACTCGGATCTTGCTTCATTTCAAGCCGTCGCCAAAGACTATTTCGATCACTTCAAAGCCACGTCCAAAAGGAAGTCTTCGATCCTTGGAAAGATCTTTGGCTTGTATTCCATAAAGTGTAGAGAAGGTCCTTTCAAGCGAAACGTGGATGTTCTGGTCATGGAACGCTTAGCGGTGCATGCCAACAAGAGATTTGACCTGAAAGGTTAGTCGCACTGTCATTTTCTGTAGTTCTGTAGCTTAGCTTCCAGCCAGGCATTAGTACACGAGAAGCGAAGGAAGATGGTTGTGCTAACGAAGATACCTATTTCGACGCTAATTGGGCGACTGGCTTCAAGAGACGCGCTCTTATACCTCTGCATGCAAAAGCTACACTCAATGACGCACTGAGAAATGATCTAGAGTTTCTGACTAAGGCCAACATCATGGAGTAAGTGATGCTTTATCTATTATATTTAATGCTCACGAAATGCTCGTAGCTACTCACTCCTATTGGGAATAGATGACGAACATCAAAGACTTTCGTTTGGCATCATAGATGCTCTTTCCGTTTACGACTTGGCAAAAGTGAGTCTCTCGTGACCAGAACATTAGATATGCTCCCACTGACTGTTGATCTTCCAGTTCTTCGAGAGCAAAGGCAAGCTAATCCTTAAATCGGCCGGAACAAAGAAAGAAGTCACAGTTCTACATCCTCAAGAATACGCGGAGCGATTTGCCAAATCCATCGATCAAAGTTTATTGGCGTGTCCTGAAAAGTACAGCGCGGTAGACAAGGATCTGTTGGAGAAGAAACCCGCCAAACTATTTTGTCCTCTTCTGTGAATACACCATCTGTGCGGTATCTCATTCATTATTCATATTATAGCATTCCACTATTGTACCTTGTTATCATTATCATATATGCATGGTTCTTCATTGATTATTCTTGAGCTGTTTGTTGTCCCGCCCTTGTCACACCCGTCCGGCGCAAATTATTCTGGGTTTGTCAGCAACTGCCGCAACTGCCATGTATACCTTGCTGCTTCCATCTGGCTGATACCTGGGACTGCTATCATATTCAGACTCAGGATTGCTATCCGAGCTGCAACCAGGAAGATCTGGCTCGCTCGTCCAAAGTTGAAATCTACTCGAGATATATGATTAGGCTGCATAGTGTCTGGTAAAAAAAAAATTCTCTGCACCGATACTCAAGTCATCGAGGTCTGCTTCTACGATCCAGCTAGATTGTATCTGTATCCCTTGAGATCCTGGCTTCTTGCGCGTCAAGAAACATTCCAAGTTATTGCCCTTCGCAATTAATGTCCGGTCGTTGATATTCCGCTCGCTTGCTAGAGAATGTCCGCATGTCTGCAGTCAACTCTTCCTCTCGTATTCGTTCCTGCTTTCTGCCTCTTCCTTGATCATTGTTCTGCTAGCAATCACACCTTCTCTTTTGACCTTGTTCAGTCCATAGCTCTGCTGTGTATAGTCAATTGCGACCACTCATCAACAGGAATGGCATCTCATTGGATATACCTCATGACATCCTGCCTGGTTGAAGCAAAAAAGACAATGATGCTATCAGCAACAAGACCAAAAAGAAATGGGAAGGTTTTTTGTCGCCTGTGTGAATCGACAGGTTTCTGCGGTCCGCTGGCGAGTGCTCCAAGTCAGGCTGTGGAGAAAAGAGATGGCAGGCGAATGGCCACTCGAATTCAAACCGCTATGGATCTTATTCAGTTGATTCACGCGTGCTGTATCTGCTCCTGAATTTTGCTCTCAGTCTGTACATGATCTTACTACGATGTGCCATTTGTGCACGATCCTGCGCTAGAAGTCTTGGAGGGCTTGCCTTGGTTCAGTTTCGACCAAGATTTCGATTTCTGCTGAACAATACACTAGAGACCGACTGACATCGCACTTTCGCTTCTCTCCTCCTTCTTCTTCTTCACAAATCGCAAATGTTCGCTTCTTGGTCAAGCCCTTCGCTCTTCAATCCATCAACTACTGCTTCATATGATCCGCTCATGACAACGCTCCGAAAGCAAGCAGATGACAACTTGCTTCTGATTCTTCAGAGGCTTGTTGATTACGATCTGCTTGCTGAACGAGTTGGAATCCAAAAGACCAGGTCACTCATCGCAGTGGCTTTGGCTTTGGTCGTTGGCCTTGAGGCGTGTCATCGACTTGGTCTCAGTGGACTGAGAGTAACAAGACCGACTCTTCAGCTCCCGAGTACCCTTTATCCAAGGTCAGTCCATTTCTGTTTGTGTATACCTACAGTCACGACACGGTGGTTAGTGCTGCAGAAGACCCACGCGCGTGCGAAACAGCTCATCTGAAGGCAGATCAATACGGGCACCATAGTGAAGGAGACGGGTAGAGGCGCCGCGGCGAGCGCCTGTCCTTGTTTCTTCTGCATCTTGCTCCCTCAGATAGCCTTGTATTTTATTTACTTGCATGCATTCCTATTTCTGTTCTACGCGCACGAAGGATGTCAATGTTTGGACGTAGACTAGCAACAAAGTGCCATGAATTCTCGCATGCGAATAATCAAATTTCATGCCCCTCAACCTCCCTCCCGACTTCAAGTATCTCATGCTATTATTGTCTTTTAGTATTTTGTTCTTCTTGATGAGTTCTACTCCCAACCTATTCCAGATCCGTTAGGTTTCGCTGAGGAAGACGCGCCATCAGCAGAAGCTTGAGCAGCCGCTGGTTGACTTTGAGCAGCAGGTGCCGCAGAGGAAGTCGAAGGAGATGATGAAGCTCCATCAGCATTAGCTTGACCAGCTTGTTGCTGAGAATCTTTTCCTCCTCCAGTCGAAGATTGTTGAGAATGATGACCTCCTCCTCTTTGGTTGTTGAAACCACCTCGACCGCCTCTTTTAGGTCCATCGAAAGAACCTCTTCCTCCTCTGTTTCCACCTCTTCCTCTGCCTCTACCATTCTGGTTTTGGTTCTGGTTAGGGTGATTTGGAGCAGGCGATGAAGCGTTGCGGTCTCCGCCTTCTGTTGTTGCAGCTGGAGTAGTGGCTTCTGTTCCTGAAGCTGACGCATCTGTTGAAGCGGTTTTCTGAGATTTGTGCTGCTGGTGAGAAGGACGACGGGGAGCAGAAGAAGCAGCGGATGTAGGTCGATCGAGGTTAGGCGAGTTGTTAGCTTGTGTCGTTGAAGAAGAAGGTTGAGCAGCTTCTTTATCCGACGTAGCTGGAGGTGCGGAATTGGTTTGAGATGCAGCAGGAGGTTTCGATTGCTGCTGTTGTTGTTGCTGCGAAGGAGCTGAAGAGTTCTCAGACTTGTTGTTGTCTTTTTGAGAAGGAGCAGGCTTAGATTGAGATTGCTGCTGCTGTTGATGAGCCTTTGGTCCTGAAGGTGTTGGACCGTTCTTTTGGTGTTGTTGTTTTGCTGGACCTGAAGGAATAGCTGCTGGACCAGTCGGTGCTGGTTTTGAAGCTCCAGCACGGTAAGAGAAGTTGAAGCCTGTACACCCCACGAAAGAAGCATCAGTCTTACACCGATCAGTTCAAGGCGCAGACATACCCTGAGACTTCATCTCTGAGCTCACTCGACCGTCCCTCACATCTAAGACTAGACTACCGAACGCTGCGTCCGGCAAATTCCAGTTCCAAGAATTCTTCCAAGCAGATTCTTCTTCCACTCGAGCATTCTGTTGAGCTGATGCTGCTGCGGCTGAAGGTGCTTCTGCTGGTAGACGATTGACGACAGCTAAAGCGTTGGCTAAGAATTTGCGTTGTTGTTCGCTGTAAACCACAGAAAAAATCCATCGGTATTATCCTGATAGATCAAAATCTATGACTTACTCGATAACAGCCTCTACTTGACCTTTAACGGTATCCCAAACTTCATTGAAGGAAGCTTTGGCCACAACAAACTTGTTTCGGTAAGCTTCTTGATCGTGTTGAACCGAGAATTCGTTGTAAGAAACACCATAACGGAAATGTAGGGAAGCGGAGATTGATAAATCTGCTTTTAGGACTAAACCCAATTGAGCGAGCATGCCTTCTCTTCCAGGTGAAGCGTGAGTAATAAGAATTCTAGTTTCTGAAGGATCGTAAACTCTTTGAGCAGTATCGACCAATTCACCAATTTGCAACATTGTTGTCCACATTGTTCCACCACCACCAGCAATAGTTGCTTGACCTTCACCATTATCAAACAATTTGTGTTGCACGCAAGCACCTCCTAATCCAAACAGTCTGAATCGAACATTGCCAATAACCAAAGCTCGAGAACAAGATTCGGACAAGACAGTCAAGTTGGGAATAGACCAATTAGGTTTTTCTGAAGCTTGACCTGAAGCTTGAGCATTTTGAAGGTTGTTTGGTACTGTGATTGTGCCAGGAGGAGCAACCCGAAGCCTTTCCAAAACGGAAACATCTTCGCATGCGCCCCAAACGGTGTAGACTGGTACGACGAATTTGAGTTCTCCAGAAAGCAAAAGTGGGAATTCGGATAGAGCGAAAGCTTGATTAGAAGAGGAAGATGAAGTGGAAGCTCCTTGATTGTTTGGTGGACCTGAAGCGAGCATTTGACGTAATTGCGAAGGTTGAACATGTGGTGCTAGCAATTGAGCTCGGAAAGGTGGTGAAATCAAATTGGAGTATTGAATCAGATGTTTGAGCGTCCGATCTGATACTCTTTGAAGTGAAGAGGATTCTGTCATATCTTTCAGCGAACGAAGCATGAAGATGCAGGCCACGGCAAGAGACTGACCATAGAAACCAAAATCTCCAGTGTGAATAATTGCTTTGGCGTTGTGTTCTATGGCCAGGGCATTCAGAGTAGACAGTTTACCTGTACAATCCCCATATCATCTTAGCAGCGTCTCACTGCTTGAAGTACGCAGACCGCACCTCTCACATCCGCCACGCATAGAATTCTTCCTGCCTGAGTGTCAATTACATCTACTTGATTGCTAGGTCCTTCAGTGTAAGTCTGATTAGCTGGTCCATTGGAAGTCATTGTCTGTAGCAATGCAGGAATAGGAGAGGGCAAGCTTAGTTCGCGCGCCTTTGAAATACAGGTCAGGTGTATACTTACAAATGTCTAAATGTTCTAGGCGAGATCGTCTAAGGCGTTTGTGTGTATGTATGTGTTGTTTGCTTGCTTGTGTGAAGCGAGACTTGAGATTGGTTGTCTCAAAAGACTCGAAATCCGACAAAGTAATGAAAATTTTCGCTTATCGTCAGATGTCGAGCTGCAATCGGTCTAGAAGTCTCACTACACAGTGTTCGATGGCATAGCAAAAGCACTGCGAGAGAAGTAGCGAGAGAGTAATAATAGCTTGTACTACACAAAGTGAACGCCAATTGCCTGAATACAAGAGCCTATCTACAAGCTCCTATATACCAAGAAGAGTGCTTTTGATGCTATACAACAACCATTGACGACAGGGAGGGAAACTTATACATGTGATTGTGACCGAATCCAAAGAGTGGTGTTGAAAAGAGAGACTCTAGAATGGCATTGGTGAATCAGGACGAGAAGTCGCCAACTCGAGTGACGAGTCTACCAAGTATTAACAATCAGTACGGAACCTCGGGGTAAATGTAAAACGACATACTGTTTCGAAGCAATCTTTTAGATGACTGCTTGTTTTCTGAAGAACTCCTCTTCCTGTTATTTTGATGGACTTCAGAACGCCAAAGAGGTGGTAGACTAAGAGGAGGATGAATGAGGCAGATATCTTTTGCTAAATTCAATCTTGATCCGCTTGGTTGAGGTGAAATAGGTGTACGACTGTAAGCTGGCGGAGCAGAAGCAGGCGGTTCTCTTTCTAATTGTTCTTTAGGTGAGAGTGGTTCAGTGAAGCGGACTGTAGAGTTTCGGCGACGCGAGGTCGAGCTAAGAATGCTTGGTAGCGAATCTCTGACGATTGTGGTGTTCTGTGAGTGAACTATGAGCTTTTAGACGTGCAAGCAGCACAAAAGTACGTACTGTGAGAGCTGGTTCTGGTACATCCTCGTAAACTAGCCTTTTGTAACGATCAATCGACGATTCTTCCGCTGTGCGGTCGAGCGAGAGAGAGGTAGAGCGAGAATGGCGAAGCTGAAGGGTCAGAGGATGCTGGTATGAGTTTCTCGAAGGCGAAGGAGTGCGTGATAACGGCGTGACTGATCAAGCACATACATTAAGCTTCCCGCGATAAGAAATGGAGAAAGCTCACTTTGTGCTAGTTCAGCTTTGCGCTTTACGTACACCAATTCACGATTAGTCAAGCCATCAAATGAATCTTGAGAGACCAAATCGACATAAAGCGATTCGTTCAATTTGATCTGGAAGTGTACATCGGATTTTGGTATGCCGAAATGAGAGGCCGCTTGAGCTAGAGCATGCTGCATACAATATTCATCAGCTCCGATTAGTTTGAACAATAGTCCAAACGTACCTCATACGATTTGCTAGCCAGGAGTACGTTGCAGCCTTCATGCGACAGGATCAGTGCCTGAAGAGCCATATCGATTCCCGTCAAAGTCGTCGCAAGTCGAAAAGACAGGGAAGAACAAAAGAGAAGCAGACATTTACAGTAGTTCAAAGTTCAGCCCGGATGAGGCGTATGGCTGAAAATTGATTAAAAGACGTACAGACATCAATTCCGACAAATCGAAAGAAGAGGAATATCGTGCCAAACCAAGATCTCAACAATGCGCAGTACAGCTATTGTGAGTCTCCTATGAAGGCTGAGATTGAGATATAGATCTGCGGGAGTGAATGAATCGAAGTCCCTTCACAACAAATCGCACGCGCAGAATCGAGATAAAGCCGCTATAACAGCGCTCAGAACAGCTCAGATGAGTATAGTACAGCGTATCGAGAGTCTTTCATCTCCAAATCGCAGTCAGCTGACTAACGCTTTCGTGGGTTTCGTATCAGATTTCGTATTCCGAGAAGTTACGAATGAATGGACGTTCGATGCATTTAAACCGAACAGGCATCGACGAGATGAATCATGGCATATATAGACATATCGTAGCGAGAACTTCACTAGATTGAAGGCTGTTGTGGAGAAACCTCATGCACAGTTTAACGCAGCCAGAAGAAATGTCTCGTCTTTGCTGCCTAATGCTACAACAGAAGCAATTCACCGCCAGTGTACTGTGTACATACATTGGTCATCGCTTGTCTATCTCGTGCTCTCTACTGCTCCAGTTGATCTGTTCCCCATACTAGCCAAAGCAGAATCAGACATTATAGCATGAAAGGCAATAGGGTTGACCCACCATGTTCGTCCGTTCCCCACGCAAGAAAGCTTCAAACGATCTCTTTATAGTCGTTCCCCACGACAAAGTTTTTGGTGCAGCTCTAGCATTGCTAATCTGAGTCCGTCGCAGCGGATCAAAAGGTGCCGAAGGTATATTTGGCCAATTCTGTTCTTCGTCGAAAGAAGTCCACCTGTCAATTGAACGGTTAAACATGGTCGGAATTGCTTTATCGTAATTATCGGGAAAGACATACATCTGGTTGTGATAATGATAAGTGAAGGCCCCAGTGAAGAAGTCTTCTATTGCTGGGGTAACGTCTTTCTGCTTTGGCGGTTCAAAGAAATCTGCAATTTGAGAATTGAGCATCAACTTCTCTTGAAAACAAAAGACATGACTGACCGCTAAAGGCTTGGAAGTAGGGATACGGAGGTCTATCTCGCTGAAAATATTCAGTGCTGTAGCTATACTGAGCATCCGTTCACGTCGGGGTTGAGAGGAATGGCTTACTTTAGCCAAGCAGGATCGAAGAGAGCGTCCGGTAATCTCAAATACAGCTCGAGTAGTCCTTCTCTCTTCAAAAATCGCCACACAGAATGCCTGATGCTTTATATGAGCGAGATGTATAGCAAACAAACGACCAAGCATACGGATGAAAGTCCAAATGATTTAGTAAAGCAGTCTTGATGATGAAAGAACCCAAAGCACTTCCTCTGTTGAGTTTTGATATAGCGGTATTGAATTGAGGCATCCTGCTCCAACGATAGGCGAAAGCGCCAGGGTAATTCCACAACTCTTCAAAATCCCTCAACAACAAAGTATCCGCGTCCAAATAGATTCCACCAAATCGGTGAGCCAAAACGAATCTTGCCATATCACTCAACACCACTGCCAATTTATCATATGTGTTGCTGCTTGCTGAAGGAACTCTACCCAAAATCGGATCCGCTTCAATTGCTTCTTTCTTTTTCTCCCCTACATCTTCATCTATCCCAATCTCAGCTTCATCTTTAACCACATCTCCATATTGAACATCCGCCAAAACATAGGCTCCACTTTTGAACAAAGGTAATTTTTGCCATTGACCTCTTAGTTCTGGTATTGCTTCTAGTTGTTCCGTAGTGTTCCACATATGAAATTTAATGACTTGCTTGAACCTCTCGTGCAATAAAGGAGCAGCCCAAACGTTCTGTTGTAAATCGGCCATCATCTTTTGAAAAGCTTTCGGATGAGGTCGAACGGAAGAAGCAGCTGTTCCAGGTACGAGCCAGAACCATAGTTGAGGTCGACAAAAAGGGAAATCAGTTGCGTCGATGGGATAATTCAGTCCTAGGTTTTGAGTATAAAGGAAAGATAAAGCTAAGGCGTAAGGTTTGTCAGTGAAAAGACCGGTCCAGAAGACGTGGAATATTTTGGGTGAGAGGTTATGATCGCAGGCGGTGCTTTCATCAAGAAGGGAAAGATAGCTTGTAGGCATTACGTAAGAAAGAGGAGTTGGAAGTGTAGTTGCTGAATTTGCGTCAGAGGCCAGAACCCGATCCAACACGTCGGTCAAGGGCTCTCTTAAGGTATCGTAGCGGGGATGCTGTAACGAAGGGTTGTCTATAGTGTACAAATGCTGATGATCTACTGTTGCAGGTATGGAAGGTGTTTGAGATTGCGTTGCTGATGTGTTTAATTGTATGCCACCTGCAGCTGAAAGGACTGACAGGCAGTCTACCACATAGCGGTTATTTTCGAAGGCGCAAAGATCCATGACTCTGGCCAAGTCGATAACACCATTCCGAGGAGGTCTTGGTGCTGCGCCGTCATAGCTAGAAGATCGAAGTGCTGGAAGGTAAGATCTCGAAGACCCAGAATTGGGAATAGAGTGAGAGAAAGTTGGCGCATGACTCGAGGGAACGGCTGGATTGACCAATTGTAGCTTGTCTAACTCTTTCTGTATGGATGCTGGAGGAGATGCAGAAGAAGGATAGCGTCCGGCTGCTATCTCATAAGCGTAAATCTTGGCAGCTTGCCTTGAGCTGAGTTTCAATCTTGCGTAGGGATGCGAGCCATATTCTATCTTGTAATTGTTTTGATAGTCTTCTATCGTCTGTCGAAAGACTGGATCGTGCCGCAATTTCCAGCGAAAGACAATGAGGAGTAGGAGACATAGCAATGCAAGTCGAAACAAGTGTACCACATATCTCTTGCGTGTGAGCAGCCTAGCATTGCCCAAGATCCACTTCTGAGCCCATTTAGGCAGCAGACGCAGGGCAGAATTCGAGGAACGTGCAGACAAGTTGATAGGCCTTGAAGGAGAATTAACGGGGTGAGGCAGCAAAGGCGGTCCCCCTTTAACACTGGCTGATTGGCGTATGGCTGAAATTGAATCCGTCCTGCGAGCGCGCATGTAACGCACTGCTCAGAGCTCTTTCGCCTTTGTTCTGCTTGCTTTGCTTGTTCAAGACGAACCGCGATCACAGCACGTATTCTCTGAAGATTACCGAGGCAATGCCCAGATGAACAGCTCGCCTTCAGGTCTAGCTTATCCTCCAGCAGCGGGCCGGCCTGTACTCAAGTCAACCTACTCGTCCAAGGAAGCAGAATTCGAGCTTGATGCAGATGAGCTAGACGCGCAAGATGCTGCAGATCTTTCGCTAGGCTCAGAAGATTTGCCTCAGGCAACTCGGTCACAGTCGCTGGATAAGGAGAGGAAGCCCAATGAACAGGAAGAAGGGATAGATGGGCCGCTGTTGGAAGGTTTACTTGACGATGGCAAACGAAGAGGGAGCGTAGACGTGCGACAGTTCGATGCAGAACAAGGCAGCGAATCTCTGTGGATTGAAAAGGGAGGAACTCTCATCGCAGGAATAGCAAGTCCGTTTGAGCAAGTAGTCATCTCCAAAGCCAGCCTGACCCAAGCCGCGCACAGATATGTCCAACAGTATTCTTGGTGCCGGTATTATAGGTCTACCATACGCAATCAAAGAATCCGGCCTTGTATCTGGGATACTTCTACTTCTGATCCTTGGCTATGTCACGGATTGGACAATTAATCTCATCATCATTAACGCTAAGCTCAGCGGCTCGTCAACCTACATAGGCAGTATGCATCTTTCTCCCGTCTCTAGTGCTTTGGCCTTAATCTGATTGAACAGTCATGGACATATGCTTTGGCTATCCGTAAGCAAATGTCCATCTGGCAATACTTCCTTCTTGGCTCATCCATACCTAGAGGACGAGCTTTGTGTTCCTTCTTCCAATTCGCCTTTGCTTTTGGTGGTATGTCTGCAAAACCTCTCATCATTCTTCTCATTTGAGTGAAATATTCACTTTCAAGGTATGTGTGCGTTCAGCGTTATCATCGGCGACACAATACCACACGTCCTGGTGTCCGTCGTTCCGGCAAGTACAACGAATGGGTTTCTCCAGTTCATCTTCTCTCGCAACTTCGTCATTGCTTTCTTTACCCTTTCAGTTTCATACCCTCTATCACTATATCGCGACATTGAAAAACTTTCCAAAGCTTCAGCAATGGCTTTACTCAGTATGCTTGTCATTCTCTTTGTGGTCGCAATTCGGGGACCGCAATTACCAAGCTCTTTGCAAGGTACTCAGACTTTCACCATCATACAACCAGATATTCCAGCAGCTATAGGTAAAGTCTACCTCTACGCGGGACAACGTCTTGAAGCTGATCATGCTTTGTGAAAAGGCGTCATCTCCTTCGCTTTCGTCTGCCACCACAATTCTCTACTCATCTATGGTTCACTAGCTCGTCCAACATTAGATCGTTTCGCTCATCTAACACATTTCTCGACTGGTTTCAGCGTTATTGCTTCTTTGGCTATGGCTTTATGTGGTTTTCTAGTCTTTGGTGAGAAGACTCAAGGCGTGCGTTTTGAACTTCTGGTTTATAGATTACTCTGACTCTACGAACAGAACATACTCAACAACTTTCCAGCTGACGATACTTGGACTAATGTCGCTCGACTGTGTTTCGGGATGAACATGTTCGCGCTTATTATTTCTCTGCTTGGTTGTAGTTGATTATACGAGAGCTCAGGTTTGCTACTCTACCACTTGAATGTTTCGTCTGTCGAGAAGTACTGGAAACTTTCTTCTTTTCCGGTCAAAACTTTTCAGCCAATAGACATTTCGTCATTACCACTGCTGTAGTGTTTACTTCTATGCTAGGTAAGCCTCTTATGTATTCTGCCGTTGCCGTACCAAGAACAATATGGCTGACGCAAAGATGATCATAGTATCGCTCATTACTTCAGACTTGGGAGCGGTATTGGAAATAGCTGGAGGATGTGCAGCAGCATTTTTAGCATATGGTAAGCACTGTGCTGGTTCTCTTCCTCGTCTGCCGCGCTCACGAAGAAAAACAGTCTTTCCAGCTGCATGTTATTTGCGGTTAAGTAGCGATTTGAGTACGAGAGTAAAATGGTCAGCAAGGTCTTGTGTAGCATTTGGGGTTCTTGTAGCGCTGAGCGTGCTAGTGAAAACTATTGTTCGCTCCTTCTCAATAGAGGAGGAGGTTTGACTTGCTTTATTCTACAACGTCAAGCTCTGTTCAAGCAGACTTATGTGAACGACTACTCTACAACCCTCGACTGTGTACTGCAAAGTTATCCAAGAGTATTTTCCAAATCAGCTAGTTTGGCGAGATGCCAAGGTAGTGTTGTAGGTGTATTTGTCAATGCTTGAGCAAAATAAGCCAAATCGCCCAAGCTGGAGACTAAGCTCTTCATATAGTTGAGTAAAGGTTCAGAATATGTTGAAGTTGCCGTATGAAAAGTAAGATGTAGGTATATATCGAATGCAGGGGATGGATGATCTGATTCTGGTGACTTGGCATATACGTAGGCCGCTCTACTCGCGAGTGATGTTGATGCAGATGCAAGCGTGAAGAAATCTTTCGATGAGGCTATGACTGGCGCAGTATCGTGATAGTGGTATGCGTGAAAGGTGTTTTGATAAGATGAACCCAGCACGACAGGTGGAAAAGCTGCTGATGGTTCGGGTGTTGCAGTAGAAACTACTAGTGGTATATGTGATGTCTTGTTAACGGCGACAAGGGAAACGTGACATGGCCTGAGGAGCGATTTCACTTTGTCTTCTAGAAGGTCGGCCCATTCTGCTTGGGATGTTCAGCTAAGAGGAAGAACGTTACAAATGGTTGACTGACCTGAAAGCTCTTGATCGTTAAGTTGACCTAATTTGCAAATCGATAAACGCCATTCGGTTCCGCTTTGCTGAAGAATCCGTTTTGTAAAATTCCAGACCTCTTCAGAAATCTGTTTTCCGGATGTGAGAACTGAGAATGACATTTGGTGGCCTTCACAAAGATCGTCCATTGCGATCATGGAGATCATCTTCTGATCAGCAGATACCGAATAGGCCACATGGAGGAATCGATGTCGATCCATGACGTTGACTGTAGGTGGAGGCCATTGTACATCGAAACGCACTGATCCTTCTGATATTGATCGGGCGAGAGTGAAAGCCGACTGGCTAGACATGCTGGTGAATGTTGCAGAATTTAGGCGGTTATAAAGCTCGAAAAGCAGTGATTGCAGGTGATGTAAAGCAGGAGAGAAGACTTCATCCTCAACATAAGGGCGAGAGAGGACCATGACGGTGACTTTGGCCGAGCAGCTGAAACCTCTGAGTATGCTTGCAATCAATTCGGGCTCATGCAGCGGTAGCAAGCTGGCGGGCACGTAGAGCACTAGCTTCGTACGTGCATCGTTACGTAGATGCGATTCTGACATCAATCAATCAGAAAGGAAGTATTTGGGATACATTAAACATACTGAGCGATTTGATCAGTGGAGCTATTGAACTTATGGTAAGCTGGGTGGAGATTTTAATCAGACTATCGCTGCTGTACATGTGAGTGCCAAAACCAGATGCCTTTGCTTTGAGCATCAGCATTAAAACCGGGGAAAAGCTGATGTGACTCACCCGGTACAGAGCAGACAGGTTATGAAGCCAAGCTGGCACAGTGTCATTCTTGCTTGAGGATAGCACAAAAGCTTTGACATCTTTCGATCCGTACAGTGGTTCCAAATTCAGTCTCTCCCAAAAAGGCACAATCCCAACGTCAGCTTGGATTATTGACCCCGCACGACAAAACTTGATTTTAGGTGGATGCAGAGCCGTAACATGTTGCGCAACAGAACACTTTTGCGTAGCAGATAAGAGAGACATTGAGGGAAGTACGATTTCTACTCCACTCCTTAGCTTCAATGATCACTTAATGAAAGCAGGTTTGCACTCACCAGACGTAGCCAGACTCCGTAAAGATTGATGCTCCGCATACAGTTGCCATGTTGATTTCGCTGTGATAGACAGCTGATCCGTCTCGACCTCGACCGATAGCTTTTCAGGTTCCAAGCAAAGAGCAGCAGGTTCGATAGGTGGAGTCATTGATTTGTCTTCTATCTCATCAGGCGATTCCAGGATCCGCACAGAACGAATAGAGAGAATATCTTCATCATCAGACGACTTTTCGCTCAAGCCTGTTTCTGCTGACGGTTCTGATGGGGTCCAATGCTGGCGAAGGAGAGCAGCCACAAACTTTGGTGCTTTGGGTGGTACTTTGCGTTTGTTTCGATCTTTCCCATACACGGAGGAAAGCTTTGCTGTCTTCTGCGGCTTCCGAATTTGGGGGCTGACGTTCAACCGATATTTACGCAGTATATCAGAAGGATTCAGTTCACTAAATGAGATCGCAGAGAAAGCTTTGACAGCAAATGGGTCGCGACTTGAACTCTCTAGACAAGCGTTCGTTGGCACTGAATAGTTGACTGGCAATCTTGTTTGAGGTGCTACTTGTATCTGCGGAGATTCGGCATCGAAGACAGCTGGCGTATACGGTGTTGCTGGAGTTTTGGCTGGAGATAGCATCGCAGCAGGCGATACTTCGAAAAGACCTTGATATCCTGGGGAAGTGGAAGGATAATCTGAGGTATTGGTAGGATGAGAAGAAGAAGAATTTGAGCCTGGTAGAATAACACCATGGAGTAGATTTGATGTTGGTTGGGCATATATCGGAACAGTCTGAGGTGTGGGGTAATCGAAAGATGGCGACATGAAAGGTTGAGGAGAGGTCCCAGATGCGAAGGGTGTCAGTGCGCTTTCCAAAGGTAAAGATAATGGGAGAGGTTGAGTAGGAACGACGGGTGTATCGGAAGGATCATCGAAGAAGTTGAAATCATCCTCTGTCATTCCACCCATCATGCTGTCGAAAATATCCAGATCACTGTTCCTGGGAGGTTTGATGGATGGTTCAGTAGATGCAAAATTGGTGCCGAAGCCACTCCAATAATCGGACGATGTATCTGCCATCCAATCCAGGCCCAGCTCGAAAGGCTTCGGTTCTGCTGGCTGTGTGATTGATACCTTACCTTGCGATGAAACATTGTTGTCAGACAAGTGATCGATCTTTGGATCGTAAGAAACAACACTAGTCGCCGCGTGAGGAGCTGTAGGCTGGTTCAAGGGTTGCGGAAATTGAATGACAGGTTTGGGTGCAGCAATAGGTTTGACTTCGATAGCTTCAGTAGGCTTTTCAAGAGCCACTTTTGCTGCTCGATCCCGCTCTTTGATCATGCCCTCAATCAATTCGCCTGTTTTTAGCGCTAGGTCTTGTTTGGAAATCCGCTCAAGACCGGAAATAGCATTCTCACGTTTGAGTGAAGGTGACAGCTCACTGCAAGGATAAGTCAGAGTACTTCCCGCTCTGATGCGCTAAACTCACCTCGATAAGCAGAAAGCTTTCGGCCAAACCACTTCCCTTTCTTGCCCTTCAACATGCATTTTCACTACCAGCCAATCTTGGAGATCTAAATCTTGAATGTATTGAAAGAGGTTCTTGAATTGAGCTCGGAGTCTTGGTAATTCTGCCTGTTCTTGCGTGCCTTTGACAGCTGAAATAGATTTTGGATCATCGTGCCAGCGCAGAGATGTTGCGTTGACTGCATATGGTCGAACATATATAGCATCTGTATTTATGGGAGAGAGACGTAGTATTTGGTCGATGAATGGAGTTTTGCATAGCTTGTAAGAACAGCTTCTCCAGATAGCGGTTACAACCAAACCCTCCAGGCGGGCTATTATTTGAGGCAGATAGATGAATGATGTAGTATTATCCGTGTCAGTCGAACAGAAGAGTATACCGTCACCGCAAATGCGACGAACAACATCTGCACTGAAGGCTGTTGAATGTATAGTGTGTTGTATTTGCGACTGCTGAGCAGCAGCCAGAAAGCAGCGGTACGCCTCTTGCAGTTCAGGGCTTTTAGCGGCCGGCGTAAGACTAGACAGTGAGGGTAGATTATTCGCTGAACGGAGCTTGCGAGTGCCGTCTTGACCAATAAGGGCTGGAAAGATGTTGGCGTAGCTGAACTGACCAGCGGCAGTGACTGCAACACAGATCAGCCAGTGGGTTTTACGGACTGAAAGAACACAAACCTTGTAAACCAGGTAACCCTTCGCTGCCAATCAAGCCGGCACTGCTTGAAGGCAGTATCTCGAAGATCCACAGCGCTCTACCGAAAGACTTGCTCTCCAGCAGGGCCAACGTAGAACGTAAGCTGTATCGTTCGGGCTCAGTGTCTGGTTCAGCTATAGATGCGAGTTCTTCGACATGTTGTTTCGATCTGAAGAGAGTGTCCAGGTCTTGATCCAGTATCCCTGAGGCAGATGAGAGCTTGCGCTTCTTTCTCGGGCTGTTCTCGCCTATAGGCTTGACTGTATATTTCTTCCAGCTCACGACCCATCGAACAGTCGGGCTTTTGCGTTCAAAAGGCAGAGGGATAAAGGTAATTTGAGGCCGTAGAGTGAAGTCGAAATATGGTTGTTGAGGCATGCTGCGTGCGAGGTGTATATACCGAAAGCCAGAAGCGGGATATGAAGAATTGTCATGCGTTAGAACACGGGATGCGCTGCATCGTAGGTATCATCGGCAGGCACACGTCGGTGTCCTGGTTCAATTAGATTTGGCTGCAGCGGTCGAATGGATCGGGTCGAAGAAACAGATTGACAGTGGGCACAGGATGTTGATCATAAAGTCAGACAAGCAAGTATGTGGAAGCTATTCATTACATTGCCCTATTCTGACTTCCGCTCGATACAACAAGGCACTGCTGATGATGCATATCGACAGAGAATCACTTTACTGCAAATTCACGAATTTTAGAAGAATGCTACATGGAACAAGACCGACGCATACGAAGAAAAGGATCTGTTCAGCCAAAAGGATCTTCTCCTGCTGTCGATCTTGCTGTCGAAGTCACCAACCTTGAAAGAGAAAACCAGACGCCTTCTCTTCAAATTCGGTGGAAGCACTCGGGAGCTGGAGAGTCCTTCTTGCAACTCCCAGTCCACTGAGGCCAGTCGGTATCGCATCTCCTCACCAACGACTAAAGCCAAAACTTCCAGAGGGAAGCAGGACAAGTGGATTTAAAACACACGTTGTAAGCAGCTAGTAATCGGCGGACCGTCAACTGCTTGCAACTTGAGCGTTGTATGAGGAGTAGGGACACATAATGAAAGTCGGTGAAATCCAAGTTTGCTGTTGAGACCATCGAACTCGAGGAAGGGCTTCAAGCGCTTTTCCTCAAGTCCGATGGAAGCGCTCGAGAACTGGGAGTAATCTTCGCTCAACCAGTCTACTGAGGCCGGCCGATGACGCGATCCCACCCAATGACCAAAACCCGACTGCAACTCAGTTGAGTTGAGCCTGACTTTTGGTTTTGGAAGCAACTTGATTCGCGAGCAAGATAGTAATCAGGCAAGCTCAATGAAGAGCCTGCTGTCATCTTGCTGCAAACAAGCATCGGTGAGGGACAGGATCATTAAAAGGTGAAGCGAGCTGCATTGGCTGAAAGCGAGTGGAGAGCTGAACTGAGTTGACCAGGAGAGCTTGCAATGTTGACCTGTGAGGAAAGAAGGAGAGAGAAGAGAGAGCAGAAAAGCGCAAGGTCGTTCGTTCGCTAGCCTCCTGTTCAGCAGAAATCGAAATCTAGGTCGAAACTACGATACTACACTGTATTTTGATGTTGAAACGCTAGCAGGCGGACAGGTTCAGTGCTGCACATTCAGAGATGTGTATTCGAGACCGAGGAACATAAGTGAGCTGATGACGCGGGACATGGCTGAGGCAGGAAGACAAGAGTCAAAAGAAGCAATGAGGACAGTTACTCGCAAAAGCTAGCATTTAAGTTGCTCTACGAATGTCCAGCATAGGCGCCTGTGTATAACTATTCATGCAATCACAGAGAAAGACTCGCTTAACTATCGCGCGATACACCATCAGATCCACGAAAATACCTAGAACACTCAAGTCTGCTTACATTCACTGCCGCACCGATCGAAACTGTATGCTCATACATCCGACCATAGTCCTTTGATATTTGCAGTCAAATCGAGGTCGAGCCAATCGGCGGTTTGATGATTTCCTCAGATATTGGCGGAGCAACAGGAGGAACGGCATCAAGTGGAGGTACAACTTGTCTGTGAAGCTTCTCAAGTTGTTGCCAAGAATATCCACAACAGCAAAAATACGGATCGTTAGGTCGTTCCGGTTGAGCTTCTGCTTGATCTGGATGTTTTGGTTGCGCGCGTTCATATTCTGGGCACAAAAGTAAGTTCGCGGCGAAATCTGAAGGCGTAAGTAAGCGTACGAGGCAAATCCACATGCTCTGGTATCAATTCACACTACTCACAGATTATGAGCATGAGCATGAAAGAATAAGAATGACTGACATTGGCAATAAAGACAGGATGAGAGACTGTCACCATTTTCCGCCTTCCATTCCTCTGTTCGGCAGATCCAACCAATTGGAAATCAAAAGTATGGGAAAACCTAGCCGCTCCAAAACTCTTCTCATGCGTTGAGCAAGCTACGCCTAGTCCGTCTTTTGTAAGCCTTGCCAAAGTAGTAAATCGAAAGGCTTTATCTTTCTGCAAGCGCAATGATGTCGTTTTCGGGTCTTGTGTTGAGTCATATATGAGATAGCGGTTGGTGTCTGTCCAGTCGAGTTCTGGGTTGACAGGAGATGTCCAGTCGGTTCTTTGAATGATGAACAGCCTGATTTCCGGCATTGACATGTCAGAGGGCGGGGCAGAAATAAACAGAGAGAATTCGATCATGGAGCCCAGAAGGAGTCGAGCGGAAGCGATAGACAACTTGAACGCGCCAAAGGTGGTAGAATGCGATTCCACAGAAGATTCGTACACCGAAGTAGGCATAGCTGGGTCTGTCGACTGTGTTACTGAGAACCGAATAGGTGCTTCAATCCAGCCTTGCGAGATTTGCAGTCAGCCCATGCTTACTGATATCACTACAGCGCTCTAACCTTCTGCGCTCCTGTGATATTTGCCAACATCTTGCGTTATGAGCTGGCCGTCTTTACATTCTGCCGTTGCTCGCAAGTACCGGTAAACGCAACATCGACCTGGAGAAGGACATTCTTCTAGCTCTTCTAATTCCGAAAAAGCATTGGCTTCGGTGTCTGGTGTCTCGACGAACTCAAAACGGAAGGAATATGATCCAGGAGCGAATGCTTGAGGAGTCGATAAGACCGTTTGTTCTTGTTCGAGATGTGGAAAGATGCCCTTTTCGCGTTTACCTAGCCGCTGCAATCAGCCAGACTTCCTGTGGCATTTATTTATAGTGTACCTCCTAGCTGTAAGGGTCCAGTAACGCGGAAGCCTGATGGACATTCAATTATCAGCTTGTGCTATCTTTTCGACAAAAATCTCACGCACGCACGCCATAATTCAGAACAATCTTCTTAAAGCTTACGGCTTGCAGCACAGTAATCTTCAGGGTCCCTACAACCGGAATATCTTGCTGTCCTGGCCAATCTGGACTGTATACAAGCTCAGCTTTGCGTTGATCAGAGACAACTTCACTGACTATATAATATGATGCTCTTCCTTGTAATCCATTTCCACATCGAAGACGACACTCGGCGCCTTCTTCTTGAGTCCAAGCATGGAGCTGAAGTTTGAAGTTGAAGTGTAAACGCTATTACTGTATCTCAGTGGACCAATGTGTTCTGATGTTGAGATTATGAGAAGATGCTGGTTTTCGTGGTATAAGATGAATATGAGCTTTCGAGTAGGGATAGCTTTGACTTCAATGACTCGTGCTCGATTAGACGGCCGTGTTCAGTACTCCGCGCTTTCAGGTGAATCTCGAGCCAATTCCGTTCAAATAAGATAGGTAGTGCTGCGCCTGTCGAGCCAGCTCTGCTGTACTAGCCAGATTGTGGTGCAGAACAAGAAGTATGGGAGTTATTTTTGTCAACATGCTTAGTCATCGGCTTACAAGCACATTACAAGTACTGTACGTGGTTCGTTCTACTCGCTACTCCAGCGAGCTCTATATACTATCTGACGAAAACAGAGCATCATTAAGTTCGCCTAACGAGCGTTGAGATGAATACAGGCAATCTCCTACACACTGCAAGAACAGCACCTAGTCTTTCGCTTTAGCCATACTTCGCATACAGCACCGAAGCATATGACCGAGTCATACTATCCAGCTCTTTGCAGTCGACAAGATTCGCTTCAAGTTCAGCTCGCCGGAAAGGGATCTTCTTCACTTGCTGTGCTACAAAGTGCAGTGATTGCACGAATTGCTGATGATCTACATGTAGAGGTCGAAATAGAAGAGCTTCAAGGTAGTTCAGAAGTTGTGATCTTTTGTGGCAGATATCTGATTTCGTCCAAAAGAAAGCAGGTCGGTGTCCAGCCAAGAGACAATAGACATGAAACACGTCCAATTCACTTGACCAGAGTAGATTGTGCTCTGCTAAGCCGAAGAAGAGAGTCATGATTGCTGTACGATGCTGTAAAGACATTAAAGATGAGAATCTAAGTTGTTTTTTGCAAAGGCGAGCTTACATTGCCATCATCAAAATCTTGATCATATACCTCGCGAATCATATTCGAGATCAACCGATCTAATATAATCTTGATCTATAAAACCTTCTCGGTCCGGATCCATCTTTGACACTGAGAGCTCACCTGTCCACTCGCACTCTTCACAGGCCAATTTACAGCTTCATCTCTTCCTATCTTACGCAGCGCCATTTCGCTCTCTAAAGCTCTTCCTTCTGTTTCGCTTCTCGTCGGATCTCCCTCATACCAAAACCCAATGTCCAATCCAGCAGGAGTAACGCCATTCGTAACATATCTGCATACTTGTAGTCTTCGTGCAGGACAGTTCGCTCTCATGCAACCATAAACCTGGTCTTTCAAGGAAAGATTGGGCGACATGAGTTGTTGGCCATAATGCTGTAGAGTTAGATTATAGGCTTGTTGAGCTTTCACTGAGCGAAAGGAAGATTGATGTGCTTTTGATTTGTCCAGATCTTCATACAAGATCAGTTCGAAAATGCTACGCGGCCAAATTAGAGAAACTTACTGAGCATTGGCACATCAGACCACAGACAGCTTATAGAGAGGAAAAAGGAAAGGAAGAAGAAGAAGAAGAAGAAGAAGAAGAAGAAGAAGAAGAAGAAAGAAGGGGAAGTAAAATCTTCCCAGATCGAAACCAAATCGAGTTTACAACCAAAAGCAAACCTCCCATCACACGCGCGCGCCCTGTGCCAAAATGTTAAAAATGCAATATATTACAAGCAGAATAGTTATAGTATGATTGTGTATACAATAGAGACAGACTTCCCTGTTACATCGGTGAAATGAGTTGATTTACATTGATCTGGACTGAGATCTTGAGACTGAACTGAACTGATTGATTGAAGATACAATTTGACTGTACTGAACGTGCAGAAGAACGACGATGGAGATGAAGAAAGCTTCAACAAATGCTGAGAGATAGTGCTGCGGAGTCAAGAAGACGACTGAAAGCCATGTGAGAGACTGAAACCCATGTGAGAGCCATACACCGCTAACCTAGCACCGTTGAGCCTGTCACAACAGCCTAACTTCAGCAACAATTTGCAGTAGAAGAAAAGAGCAAACTGACACTGGGAGGTAGTTCATAAATGGAGATCCACTCCTCTTTCTTCGCTTTACTAGCTTCCAACCATCTCAAATCATCTTCAGCAGCTAATCGACTTTTCTCATCTTTATCTCTTTTCGTTACTTCTACGTCCGATGGTAGTGGTTTAGCGAGCGGTAAGACTTGTTTAAGCGATGGTTGGGTCTGCTTTAATAGTCAGAAGGCGGTAGTATAGAGGAGGAATGAATGTACTTCGAGTTCCAAAACGGAGTAATCTGATTCTGGTTTCCTTGCTCCAGCATGGAGAGAATCTAAAACCCTGTTCAAAACCAATGAAGCTTAGCATAATAGATGCAAAGACGATAGTAACGCCTACCACTCTGGTCTGACAATGCGAGTTGTGCTTCGGCGACCGGTAATGTACTGCTGCTGTTTCTTTCCACTCAAGCCAGAGGAAGTGATGATGTCTGTCTCGTATATTAGCTTAATTGTATTACGACGGAGTAAATACGCACGAGTAACTCTGCTCTTCGAAAACGCATGCAAAGTAGATCCACCGCCCTCAAACAACAGACATTCCATTTCCAGATTACCTACTTCATCACCTTGATACCCACTTAAATAAGCGACTACCCCTTTGAAGATTCTGGTTTCCGCTTCTGGTGCTTGAAAAGAAAGTTTCGCATGTCTAGTTTTACTCCAGCTTGATAAAACAGTAGAGGAACGGCCGTTGGATTGCTGATGACCCGAAGCACCGGTAACGTAGTGAAAAGCTCTTTCATAAGCTGTAGAGTTTGTCTGTTTCATGCATAAGATACTGCGGTGAATCAATGCGAAATGGAAGATTTACAATGAGGTTATCTGATTTCTTCAGCTCGTTTCGATCAAACCTCTTGCTCTTCTTCACAGGCAGCTCATCTATGTTCTCGATATCCTGAGCCGGAGTAGAAGAGGATGTACTAGCAGATGGCTGATCGCGTTTCGTTGTCGTGATTGGAGTCTTGCTTGTTCTGTTTTGTCTAATAGATTTGCTGCTTGAGGCCCTGCCTGATTTACCAGAGGTCACACCCAGCGAGAAGAGTGTTTGCTGCTTCGGTGCTGGAATCGGTTGCATTGTTTTCTTTACAATTTATCGTCAATGCTGCGATCCAAGACGCGATCCAAGACTCAGCAAGAGATCATGAACAGCTCCTAACAGTATGAAGGCGAATAAGAATGAAACACTCTCGTGTCAATTTCGTAATAATGGTTTGCGGAAAACAGCGAAGTACGGTATTCTGGTGACTGCAAGCGTTTCAAAGCTACTATTTGCTAATACTATGACTTGGATTTAACCTGCACCATATTTCCTTATCTTTCCTGAAAGACTTGATATTCAGTATGACGTTATCTTCTTTCAGTTAGCTCTCTCGCGCCTTCGTAGTCTTATGAAAGAGCTCTTTCTCCCCACTTTCGCATCTCGCTAGTATAGCAATCCAGCTTCTCTTGACTCATCTTATCTTCGCCAATGAAACAATCGACAATAAGTTCGCCATTCCATTCTTAAATGATCAAAACGAAATCAGAGACATTCTGTATTGTCGCAATAAGGTATACTTACCCCAAACTAGAAGAAAGATCTGACTTAAACAACTTGAGTGACTCTGTCTGAGATCTTCGGCTGTCCAATTGTTGGATTTGTTGAAAGCAGAAGGCACGTAATCGGTCATTTTCCCAGGTGATGAATAGAAGGTCCCAATTGCTTTAGCGTCATAATAAGCTTCATCCACTGTGTCAAGGAAAGACATAAGCAAGATGCCTAGGTTCATAATTGAGGGAACTCGCGCATTTTAGGGTAGACTTCGCTGCTGAATCTAGGTGTATGCTTGAGGAAAGTATCGTCAGCCTGTAAAGAATATCAATTATGAGGAAGAAGGATTGACTAATGACGTACTTTCGCTGCGAGCAAGTCTTTTTTTACCTTTGCAGCAAACTCCCATAGCCTAGCTTTGAATTCTGGAGTATCCGGTGATTTGATCAATGCCAAAGCTTCGACAGCATCGAATGTAACAGGAACGGCGCTGACTGTTTTGACACTATCTAAGCACTCTGTATTCGTAAACAGTCAATGATTAAACTGACTGATAGTCGAAAAGTAGTTTTCAGGACCGCCAAATTCTTCCTTGACCTTGAATCGAGAGTCTATAGGTGTTGCAATCTGGATGGACTTAGAGGCTTCTAGTCGTGCAATGGAATCCGGACAGTCAAACGTAACGGAAGCGAGTAGCGACAAGACCGCAAAAAGAGATCCGACACCGGTCTGCTTCTGACGACAAGCAGCAACGAATTTCTTTGTTTCATCAGATGTATATCGGATTTGACTTGTAAGCATAGAGATGGTGTTTCCCGGTCGAGGTTTGACAGGATGCGGAGAAATGGGTGGTCCAGCGTAAGCAGGCTATACAGCAGCGTCAGTATGTAAGACGGTCAGACATGGAAGACTGACCATAGTTGTAGCCATACCCTTCATGAGGGCATCAAGCATCTCATCGTAACCTTCCACTTCATTCAAGAGACCCTCTGATCCATGTTTGCGCAAGCCAACTGCAACAGTCTAAAGCAAGAATAAGCAGCTGCCTTCTCTAAAGCAGTAACGGAGGCACTTACAAAAGTCGGCTGTAGGTTGTCAATTTCTTTACCCCATTCCAGAGGGGCGGACGGCCTTTCGATGAATTGCAATAATTGCTCATATAGCATGAACAAACCTCTTCCGTCCGTGAGCCAATGACCAATTGTGAAGCTTCGTCGCGACAAATAAGCTTTCTCTTCTTGTTTATGTACAAGTTCGCAAGTACTCACAACAGATGAAAGGTAGAACAATCACCCTCATTGTCGGGCGCATATTTGATGATGGCCTGGTATACATCGTTCGGCTTGACAGTAAAACCCAAGACTTGCTCGTAGAGTCGATCAGCACTCATGGCTCCTTGATTCAAGACAGTATGGTCGACCCATTCCTTGATCGAGTTATTGTCTGCTGGTGTGTAGGAGAGTTTCAAGGTCGACGGTTCATCCCAATCAGTGACAGTCCCTCTTACAGCTACTTCAGGGAATCGGTAACGTAACCTGGACCAAGCTGATTTGAGCTGTTCATCGAAAGCTTTGGTGGAAATAGGCGTCTTTGTGCGGAAGGTGATCTGGCCGCCTGGTCAATTTATATCAGAAAGAATGATAGAATGCTCAGGATCAACGTACCAAGACCGAAGTTTGGATTTGGTCGACTGTAATGTCAAGAGTCAGCGTTCAAGACCACTGTAATAAAAGTGTTTGGACTTACTTGACATATAAGAGGATAAATTCATGACCGTACAGCGCGCGTTCATATGATCCGTCTGCCTGCGCGGTCCAGCCCTTTTCAGCTACACTGGGAGTTGGCATTCTGCATAGATGGATATGACAGCAGAGAAGACAACACAGAGATGGGGAGAGGAAGGAAGCCAAGCCAGCTCGGTGACCTCGGTGACGGCGGACGCGCTAAACTTCGTGACATGATGTGACTTCATGCGCAAGCATGCGGTGATGACTCTGAGAAAGCCTGAAGGAGCAAGTGTGCACATGTGGAAGTGATAGTGTGTAGACAGCAAATAAGCGGTTCAGGTCTCTCTTCGTTTGGAACAAGGACCTAGACTACTGGGTTTTCAGGAATCCATGACGACCGACTGCATCAGCCAAATCTGGCAATACTAGTAGGCCTACAGCTCCCTCAGTAGTCTTTGTATCAGAGTTTCCACGTCTCGATCAGCCAGACTCTGTTTTGTTGCTCCTGTGTGCTCGAACGGGTTCCATTGCTGCTTCAAAGAAGTTCCTCGAGCGCTATCATCTTCCTGTACTATACTCTTTCCTTTCTTCTCTATCATGATCGCGCCTCGAAGTCTCTTCTTCGGCAAAGCTTCATATAACGATGTATGCCTGTAAGCTATCTATGGGAGCTATATAATCGCGAAGCTTAGCTATCGTGCAGGGAATATTGGCAAAAAGCCTCAGCAGAAACGATTCAAGCTCATTTTGAAGGTGTCCGATTCCCTCAAACTAACAGAGATCGCGTAACGCCCAAATATCGGAATGGAGTACTGCCGTCACCTTTTCTCTTTCAGTCTCTGCGAAATATCTACGATAACAAGTTAGTCAAGAACAAAGGCAGTAAAGATCACAGATTGCATGTTATTCGCAGCAAGTGCCGGAACGAATTCCCTGGTTTTCATGTCGACTTTCCGAATATTATGTCCGTCGCTAAAAGAATCAATGCTCAATGGGCTTCGTCCTTGGAGAGAGAGAGGAGAGATGTGATCGAGGCTGCTAAAGAAAAGAGAGCAGCCAAAACTGCGAAGAAGAAGGCCAGGCGGAAGATACAGTTAAAGGAACGGAAGAAGATAAGGAACGCTGTACGACTGGCAGAGGAAGCAGAGCGAAGGAACATCGAGGAAAATACTGAAGTCGAGGGTCAGCTACAAAGCGTTTTAGAACTGGCACAAACGGCAGGAGGATGCAATATGAAGAAAGAAGAGAAGCTCGACTTCAAACCTTTGCTTGATACTCAGCGGGATCTGGATTCTTCTAGCTCGTCCGAGGACAATGAGAGTGATGATTCAAGTGGTGAAGAGAGATATAAAAGGGTAAAGAAGGACGACGAGATTGAAATGAATTTGTTCGGAATTAAGCGCAAGCTAGAGTCGACTGACCCATCCAACTCAGTCGACGAAGAGACGGATGAAGTTGGGAACGAAAGAAAGTATAAGAGGTTGAAGAAGGAGGAAGATATCAAGAAGGAAGAAGAGCTGGACTAAAAGCCTTTGCTTGGTGTCAAGCGGAAGCTATCTCCTTTCGCTGCTGGGTCAGATGCCGACGAGAAACACAAAAGATTGAAGAAAGAGGAATAGTAGTGACAGTAACCTTTGAGTGTCGAAGTCAAAACGCGTGAGTATAGCTATGTTCCAGCTATCCTCCTCCATTGATCTATACATTTAGGTCCATCTCTCTCGTATGCTGCAACCGATCTATATTCAGCTCATTCTCGCCTATGAAGAAAAGCAACGCACAATCTGCTGAATCGCAAGCACATTTCCCGCCCTCAAACGATTTTCCAGCCGGACAATGTATGAAGGAATCTGTTGTAATCTTAGTAGTGCATTTGCGCAAACATCATAAATGCATACCATGTTGATACCCGATGTCATTGAAGTGATGTATTCGTTTTCGCGGCAGAAGCAGAGCCGCAGCTACTTGAACAGATCAGCAGATTGCAGAAGACAAATCAATGTGATCTTACCTATGGAGTGGACAGGTGCGCTGGCAATACACTTAAGACGAGGCAAAATAAAAGAACGACAGACGCTTACTCTCCCCAACGCTCGTAACTATATTTCAACCTGAGCTTTAGCTACATCGCATCAATCGCACACTCACAAGAAACCTCCTTTCTGGTCTAGGAAGTCAAAGAACTGACGATGCATTAGTTTTCAGCTGAAACTCTTTTCCGCATAGCGAGACATACATCTGAATACTCCTTGCTTCTCCAAAACCTCAGATCGCCAATCTCGAAATTACCTGGTCATTTATGAGCAAAGCCTTGCATGTTTCCGACTTCAGCTTACTCCAAAAATGCTACTTCAGGATTAGCTTCAAGCAAAGTAATCGAAATGATAACACTCACACAAAGATTGTAATCTGCTTTCATCCCTTTCTTTGCATCGTCAACTACGAAACCCAAAGCATTGTCTTTAGCTAAATAAGATGGATGTAGTTTGATGAATTCTTGAACCGTCGACCACAGAGTCTCTATCGTGCTTCGCAGTCTGCCAGTTTGATCATCAGCAACCGACTTGAGGAAGGTAAGAACGTCAGCATACTCTGTTACAGCTATCGTGAAACCATAGGCTAAATTATTCTGCTGCATGAACAGGAAAGGCTGTGGGCATTTTGAAGCATCAAGACAGCACGAATACTGAATTGATGGCTGTTACCCACATCATAGTCTATATCGCAGAAGAACTTGACATTGGGTTCAACTCGCCAATAGTAATCGAATTCCATCAGCAAAGGATGTCGATAGAAGAAGCTAGAACGGACATCAGCGATACATTTGAGCGTAAATAGAAATGCCTACCCAGAGTTGAAACGACACATGTGTCTATATGATTCGCTATCGCCATAAAAGACACCTTGCTCAGTCATCTTTTTCCTTGTTTCCGCTGCTTTATCTTGGTCTATCCAGCTCTAGATTCACGTTTAGCCTCAGTATTTCATTGAATGATAGAAGGCGCACAGGATAACCCCACATTTCTTTCTCTACTCGACCAAAGATAATCTTACTCCTAGTCATCTTTCTCACGCCCTTCTTGAACTCTTCCGAGAAATTTTCTTCATCTATACTCCGGCTTTATCAATCGTATCTTCTCCTATTAGGACCAGTACTAACTGAGGAATACCCAAGGATATTGAGCTTTCCTGTTGAAAGCGCTTTCAATCTCTTTCATGCTGCTCAACATCCCTTGCAATTCACTATTCCGGACAAGCGAGACTAGAGTAGCTTTAGCTCTAGCATAAGTGTTCAGAGTAGCAGGTTGAATATTTGGTGGATAGTACATTCCATCCTCTTTTGACAAAGTGAAATTAGGCGTAATCAGATCCGATAGAGCATCTGGTATATAATCGGTTGATAAGTAATGAGCTGGCGAAGCTGTTACAGAAGGCGACATCTGTTTGCGTGAAGGAGAGAAAGAGTAGACCAGCAGTGCAAATGAAAGGACTGAGGCTGCTATGATTGCTGTCCGATTAGGTATACGTTCCCACCATTGCGCTGTTCGTTGATACACTGTCGATTGCTCCAAATCTTGCAAGTCGAATAACCGCATTTCTAAATACTTGTGATCTAGACAGAATATAAGGGTTGTAGATGCTTGAGGTCGCTCTTGTTTGTCTTGATGAGTCTATACACAGCTTGTCACAGGATTTACACAGAAAACAAAGGTATACATGGACAGAATTCCAAGAGTCGACGTTCGCTTTGAAGAGGAGCACAATTTTGAATGCTCGATCAGGACGTGCGTGACAGGGCAGAGCAAGAAGGCAGCAAAACGCTATTTAAGTGAAGCTCCTCTGCACGGTCAGCCGGCACGCCAGGAAAACATCTGCCAAGCATTGCCATTATACTAAGGTTAGAAGATACAGGACAATTAAGCTATAGACAAGAAAGTGAAGTGTGGTGTACTGCCTCGAAACGACTCTTGGTCCTCTACTGCTCGAGATCCAATCTGATCAAACGCGATGAGCTTCATTCACAGACCCGGAAGGAGAAGAAAGACATACGGAGCAAGCAAATCCTCTTCATCTTCGCCCTGATCATCTGCATCCTCCCTCTTGACATGCACCTTCCCAGCATTAACAATCACATCCGCATCAACCAAATTCTTGCCCTGCATAACAGAATGCAACAAATCTTGATCCTCAACCAAAGCTCTCCTGACCAAATCTTTGACCAAATCCTTCAAATCATTCTTATCCAGTACATGTAAATCATGTTCATCTTCTGGTGCAATAGAAATATGACTGTCCAAATGAAGCAAATGATATTGATTGAGTTTATCTTGAGTTGATTTATCAGGTAAGGAAGATGAAAGATCACGAGTATGTTTGCGTTGCTTGTGATGACCTGACTTCTTCTTCTGAGGGTGCGATTTGGCTTTGTTTTCTTTATGTTTGCGTGATCGATGAGTTGTGGAAGAATGGGTAGCTTTAGGTGCAACTGATGAAGACGGTGCAGAGGGAGCAGATGGAGGAGCAGGAACTGAAGGAGGAGTAGGCGCTGCTGGAACGCCAGGTGCTTGAGCTGAAACAGAAGTGAAGAAGGCTGCCACTAGAAGAATGATTGTTGAACGCATAGCTGCTGATAGATGGAAGTGAGATGTATAGTGCTGTGAAGTGTATGTCCTTGATAGTGCCTTGCAAGAAGTTGTAGAAAAGAGTGTAGGTTGTTGTATAACAAGTGAGAGAGTGTTGATGAGAATAAGAGTAGGAAGCAGGAAGTTTGGCTTCTTATAGCGTCTTTCTGGACCGTGTTGATGTTGTTTGTAACAATTGTCAACATTGCTTTGAGACCGATCCGCTTGTCAATATTGCTTGATTACGCGTGTCCAGCTTCGGACCAGATCAAGCGAGACACAATAAGTCGCGTCATTGTGGTGCGACAGACCTTCTGACATTTGCAATAGCGATATGAGGTACAAAGGATAGCGAATCAATGCCAATTCTTGTTTTAAGGCAAAGAGCGAGGCCAGTCAGTCCATATTACCAAGAAGTATGGAGACTGCAGAGCTAGTACATCAGAGCCATATAGATCAAAGTCTTCAGAAGCAGAGCTGGCATGTGGTTGACAGCGACGTTGAAGAAGCAAGCAACTTGAGATATGATGGCCTCTTGTCATACGCGCCGGGCGGACGGAATTTCAGACGCAAGGCCATCTCAACGAATACAGTGACCACATAGTTGATTCTATGAAACATGACAGGCTGCTTCAAGAGTGCTTTGGAGTTTTATGCAAGAATCAAGCGATATCGACTTTTGCCAGAGATTAAGCAGTGCGCTGCACAGACTTGATACTGACAGGCGGCAGTCCATCTCCACTGGATATAGAACGATGCACACACAAAGTACAAGGTATAGAAACACATAAGTCATTGTCCTGAGAAGAGCAGCTTTGCAAACCGAGCGAAAGAACATGTGAACAGAGAAACCATGCTTTACACTTCCGTATTATGATACAAAGACTTTTTCGCTTTCGCTTATGAACTTAATAGTTTTCCTCCGAAATTAATGATGTATGTAAAAAAGTAAAGATAAGTGTCCATGAGTAAAGCAACTTGAAGAATGAATTTTGATGGCGCGTATGAGTGTTGTTTGCTTGCTTGATGAAGGAGAAAGAGGTCAGAACTTGGACTGAGTTTGAGAATAAGTTCAGACTTCTGGCGTGTCATGAGTGCGATGCCATGTCGTAAAGTTGCTGTGAACGATTTATTTTGCTGGTACAGCTGTATGAGATTATCAGAATCTGATCCGAATAGCAAAGAAGAAGCACTACTGACCTGGGCGCATATCGAGCTGTAAGTTGCTTGTGTAATTCTGCCATCCCATCTTCTGCCTCTGAAGCTCTTCTTCCTGATCCACGACATGCACTTCCTCATTCACCATATTTAAAGCAGCCGAATTGTCAACGCTTGGCTTCCTAATCTGTCTGGTTTCTTTCCACAATCGTCTGTTGAATTCTTCCCTTGGTGTACTGGGACCAGAGGAAAGAGGAGATCGAACAGCTTTGAGATGCAGAGAACCAGAAAGTGAAGTAGGTAAAGACCATAAGTTTGGGTGCGAAACACGATAGAAGGAATCCACGTTCAACCTGAATTGAGCTTCGAAGCGGATCTCAACAGGTTCAGAATGAGTTGCGTCTACTTTGATATAGAGGTCAAGAGCTGATTGATTACAAAAGGTAAGACAATCAGATTTTAGGTTTTCGCATGAATGTTGGGGGAAAGACATACTTGGAGGCGTTCCTTGAGGAATCTTCTTGAGGACCAATTGCACGCCGTTGTCATAGACGTATTCCTGAGAGAAAGTACCGGACTGATCCCGTTGATATCCTTCAGGAACTTGCTGAACTGGAAATGCTTGCAGAATTCGACATCTGACTCTACGGTTAGCTTGTCTCGTGCTAGCTGCACAGTACAAGGACCCACGGATGAGATCCCACATAAGCGGAAGCTATAATGGACAGCAGTTGCAGTTTAGTCTTTTGCTGGAATTTGAAAGCACATCTGAAGAAATCTGCTCTTGATAAGCCTGGGGCCAAATCTTGAGCCAAATGACTGATATTGATGCTCATATTCTTCGACATGGTGGTGCTGAGTAAAGGAGAAGCGTGGCAGAGTTAGCACAGCAAATTTCACCACACGAGTCCAAAGAATTAGCCTTCTAAATGGGGCGGTGGAAGATTAACGAATGTTGGGCGTAATCCAAAGCGTGTAGATGCTACTATGTACTATAAGGAGGTCGTCGTGATATGCATACGGGCGAGATGACGGTCGTAAGTAAAGAGCGCCAAGATCTCTCGTCAGCTCGAAACCCGATTAGTGGCTCCAAGGCTCTCCAAGGAACGCCAAACTTTCTCTATGGCTCGGCTTCGCACAGGATGTGCATGCAAGATACAGCGCAAGTCCAGCATACTGGCAATCTGATTTGCATCGACGCCGACCCAATATTAACTCGTCAATGTTTCTTTTCATCTAGTTATCCGATCTATCGCTTATACTGCTCAATATCTCTAAATTATCCTAAGACACGTTGAGCAGCGCGAAGATGTTCATTGGAAGAGCTTTTGCTGCCATGGAATGCCAAGGTCTCTGTTTTCAAATCTTGGATCTGGCATAGCCTTTTCTGTCGAGGGCATGACATATTTTACTTAATAGACTGATTGCATAGCAAGGAAGCGCTTTTGTACGCCTTTCAATCGACAATAATACGCGAAGCAGAAGAAACAAATCGAAACATGGCAGAAGAAGCGATTGCGTTGTCAGCATGCGTGACATGCAGCATCGTAAGAACGTCATATATGGTCAGGCAGAACTGGTCTACGTAGGCTGGACAGCTATCTAGCAAAAGAGCAAGAAATATTAAGCAAATGACCTTCGAGTGAGCGACTTTACTACTCGAGGTGGTAAGAAAACAGCTATTGGTGCACTCACAGTCCGCTCGTTCCTTGGTTCTATCTTTTGACATTGGCTGGCTTGCGTCGTACTACTCGTTTTGAGACCCTTCTGTTGTCTCTTGATTTTCTCTTAGCTTTCGCCGACGAGCTGATTCTTGATTCTTTTCTTTCTTCTTGTGCTTCCGACGATGCTGTTAAGGATTCCTACGCCTGAATTCTGCGCTATTCAGCGCTGTAGCTACTATTTGCGTCGACCAATTCCCTTTGTATTTCTATCAACTGTTTCATAGAGAACGAATTCGAAGCCCCTCTTGCTCTTGACCAGAACCTATCAATTTTCATTACTTCAATCATGGCTTACCCTAATACTTCAAGTCTAGCATACAAAGCCCTGGAGCAGAGGTTGAAAGAATATCAAGAGCTTGAGAAGAAACATGCTTCGGCGAGAGATCTATATCGTTTTGGCGCCACTGCCGCTGCTGCAGCAGGTATTGCCAATTCAATGGTACATGGCGCCGCCAATTTGGCCCCAGCTGCGGTAGTCGGCGCAGGGTATATTGGAGCTGAACTTTGGTCGCAAGGAAATGCAAAAGTCGCTGCAGATCAGCTTGCTGCCACTCACGGTCAAATCTACCACGAACATCATCTGCCTGAGGCTCGTGGAATTTTGCCGCTGTACGTAATGTCTCTCGTCCGACATTGTATTGCTCTGATGCTGATCGCGACTTTGAAGAGGAGATACAAGCACTCCAACACTCACTTACGAACAATGTCGGCGCTTGTGCTTGGCTGCTGAGAAGTGGGCCATCGCAGCTATCGGACACAAGAACAAACAAGCTCAAGATCATAAAGAGGAAGTTTTGAACTGGTTACTCTGTCTCAGCAGGCAAGACCGCTATCATACATACTTCAAATTAATACACGATTCATTGCTACAGATTGATGTGACTTTGGCTGAGGCATTCACCAACGCAGTAGATTTATCCTGGTTTGAGTATGTCTGGCCTATCGAGCATGAGATCAAGCATAGGTGAGTTTCTTGGCGGTACATATAGAGACTTAGTACTTACGACCTCCTTGACAGGTGCTTTGGCTCCTCGAACTTATGGGAGCAGCTGGAGGAAGCTATCAAACATTGCGCAGAACGCGGAAGGACGGATAATCTGGTCCACAAATTTCAACATCAGCAACTTGTTCTATGGATCGCTTCACTAAACATCTCTCAAATTTCCCGACCGCACTATCAACAAATGCACAGTAACTTAGAGAGACATGGGTTTCTTCGGTTACTTCAGTTGCCTGATCCTAAGCCAGTGAATTGATCATGCAGAGTATATTTGACTGTACCCGTAATTTTTTTTTTGGTAGCTTTATGCCTGTAGCTGCTCAATGGTAGTTCTCAAATTTCTTTTTGCTTCATTCTTCGTCTCGATCGATGAACTAGTTCAAGAACTCCTTCCTTGATGTCTTCGTGATATATTGCACTTCTTGTGTTTTTTTTCCCTATTGGCTGCCCTAGCGCTGTATCTATGACCTGCTCATATTGCCCTTTGTGGTCTACTATCCGAGATGAAGAATTCCAAAATCTCTGTTGCTCTAGCCCAATAGCTTGCTATCTCTTTCTAATGGCTACTTCCTATACTTCTGTCGTGTATCAAGCCTCTGACGATCTGCAGGAAGGATTGTCAAAGTATCAAGCACAAGAGAAACGTTGCGCTCAGCTGGGGCATTTTGCCATTGGTTCTGGAGCCATGCTGGGCCTGACCTAAGCTGCTTTCAGCGAATCTGATTTGATTCAGATGTCTCTTGTATTGGGAGCAACTAAGGTTGTCGCCGGAGCTGCAACCAGCGTTGTCATTGCCATCTGGCAATACAGAAAGGCTCAGGATGCTGCTAAGAAGATTGCTATGCTGGAAGATCGATCATTGAGAAAGGATGTGCTAGGTCTTTGGGATCTAGCATGAGAAGTCAGCTTCTTGCCGAGCGAGCTTCACCGCTCTGAATCAAAATACCGATCGACATCAGATCATTTTAACGGTCGAAACGATCTGGCCGTATCTCTTATATAAAGGCTGATGGAATAGATGGAAGGGATATTGAGATGACTGTAGACATAATGCCAGTCTAAGCGCCAGCAGGTTAAGAGAATATCGATGTGCCCAATCGGATGAAAGAAATACAGGAAGACACATCAAACATTGTCTTCAGCTCGTGTCGGAGCGGGAGGAAACAAAGATACAGATAGCACGCAGGACATTGAGAGCAAAATGGTGTAAGCAGATACAGCAGGAAACAGCCAGGACGGCTCCGATTCGTCAGAATCACGGAATGATATACACGAGGTAGATGAAGAACACACTATTGCAAGCAAAGCAGCCTAAAAGTCATAGTTCAAGACAAGAGAGTTTGGCATGAATTTCAAAGAGTCTTGACCTGAAGCAATCATCTATACCAATTCTATGGCAGCCTTTCAGAGATTAGCAGGTGAGATGTCAGGAGAGAGGCCTAGCAATTGACTTGCTCACCTTTTGCACCGGTCTTACAGTTCCAGCTCTCATCGGATTAGGTGTCGCTCAATCTGCCCTATACGATGTGCCGGGCGGTCACAGAGCAGGTAAGTATGTCCTACTACCTACCTACAGATAGCTGAGCGCAGTCTTGCAGTCATTTTCGATCGATTCGCTGCAAGTCTTCAATCTCAGAGCAACTATGGATTTCAAAGCTGATCTTTTGGTACTTGCAGGGCGTGAAAGATGTCGCCATTGGTGAAGGCACTCATTTTCTCGTACCATGGTGTAAGCCCTGCCACTCTCACCCTGGCTGAACACATCTTGACTTGAATTATATCGTAAACAGTACAAAGAGCTATCATCTACGACGTCCGTATCAAACCACGGACAATCAGTACCACAACCGGTTCCAAAGATTTGCAAATGGTTACTTTAAGCTTGAGAGTTCTCAGTCGACCGGATGTGGCGAAATTGCCTGAAGTATACAGAAAATTGGGTCAGGATTACGATGAGAGAGTGTTGCCTTCTATTGGGAATGAAGTGTTGAAAGCTACAGTGGCCAATTACGATGCAGCGGAATTAATTGTTCGTTTAACGGAGTGATCAGTGTTAGCTTAGTGCTGATACTAATTGCTTCTCACGAACAGACGCAGCGAGAAGTCGTCTCATCTAGAATCAGGGAAGATCTGCTAAGAAGAGCAAGGGAGTTCAACATTCAGCTGGAAGATGTCTCAATCACGCATTTGACAGTAAAACCAATCTTTTGTATTGCTGATACCAGCTGATGTTGTGACAGTTCGGCAAAGATTTCACATCTGCCGTTGAACAGAAGCAGGTTGCGCAACAAGGTCAGCGCGGCAGACTTCATTCAGACTGTGTTTGATACTGAATTCTTGTCTGTGACTGCCAGCTGCCGAGAGAGCCAAATTCGAAGTCGAACGTGTACGTACATACTACTGTATATTGGACGCATGCTCAGATTCATACTTTTAGGCTGAGCAAGAAAGACAAGCTGCAGTCATTCGTGCTGAGGGAGAAGGAGAAGCAGCAACAATCATCTCGAAAGCTTTGGATAAGGCAGGCGAAGGTCTTGTGCAGATCAGAAGAATTGAAGCCAGCAGAGATATTGCCGCTACTCTCGTCAGCCTATTTCTCATGCTTTAAAAGCTTTCGCTGATAGTCCCAACAGAGTCGAAGCAGAAATATCACCTATATTCCAGGAGGCGGATCAGGAGTATTACTCAATGTGCCTACTCAATAGTCTTCGCATCAAGCGAGACAATGTACAATGTCATAATCAATACACTTTTCCCGTTGATGTTCGCTTTCTTCCTATCAGGCGGGACAACCGTGATTAAAGACTAACTTTCCATACTTTGCTCGTTGTGCATGATCGGTCGGAATTCTGTCTCGAAAATCTCTAAGCTCTTTTCCCTTGTTTGCCAAACGACTGCAATTAGCTTTGTCTGTCAACCGAGTATAAGCCTGAGACTTCATTTGCTTGCATGAGGTTACGAACGAGCTCGACTCCAGTGCTCTTTTTGACATTTTTCACTGCAATATAAGGTCAACTAGTGCCGATCATCAGCTCGTATCGAATAGATAAATTATCAGGAAGTGAACGTACTCTGCAGTCTATGCATGCTCGCATCTCTTTCTTGACTTCCGCTCGACCGGATGCTGGTTTCCCACAATTGGCACAAGCTGAGAATTCCTGTCGGGAAAGTCTCAAGCTCAATCGAAAGACAGTCTGAACTTGCAGCTTACCGTTCGACATGTTCGCGGGATGATCTCTACGTGTACCAAGGGATCATGATTGCAAATATCGGGATTTTTGGGTGCATTGCATGCAGAAATATGCGAAACCATTTGCCAAAGGTGGTAAAAAACAGGTTGTTCTTCTATCGGAAAAGATTTTTCGTCGGTCTCCCAACCAAAAGCTCTGAAGCAGTGCAGCAAGCCTGTGTAAAGATCCAAACGCTCTTGATCTCCACACTCGTCGCAGCAACCATTGTAAGCGATCGTTTCTTCGGCCATGATCTTGCTCAACAAGGACATGTTCTTGTCTGAGTGATGTCGGAAGAATTCGAGCTAAACACTTTGTCATAAGGACAATATGAGGGCAGATTCTCATATACGGCTCTCACAACTAGATCAGCGTTACGAGGCATCTGCCAGACCTTGAACTGCTTCATTAGCTCGCTCTTTATAAGCCGTTTTATTGCGCTCAGTTGACCAGCAAAGAGGCGAACAAGTGCTCTGAAATAGAGCGGTAGCAAATCATCAGAAAGATGTTTGATGACTATTGGTCAATCAGTGCATACATATCGGAAATAGTGGAAATCACTCACTGCCGCTGTCAGCGAGAATGAGACCGAAAGTAGTGCAAATCTTTCCTATGCGCTCTTGATCCGGACTAGAGAATTTGAGTATCTTGCTATTGATAGGCGAGCCATCGAGTTCGCCATTCGAAGCCAGCAGGAAGTGCTCGCCGACCAAGCGTGGCGAGCGAGAGACCACCGCGCGAGCTGGTCTTTGGTAAGGTGATGCGCGACGATAGTATGGACTCGAACTGACTTTCCGTTCCAATGATGACATGACTCGCTTCATGATGCCTAAGATATCGCTGCGGTGAGCGTTGCGAGTGAAGAAGCCAGTGGACACACGTTGTGCAGAAGGTGTGGAGATACTTTCCCAGCTTCTCCCAGTCTAGATCCAGAATACAGTTGCTGCCACACATCAGAGCTGTGTGTCGAAGATGTAAATGTCTTACTGAATGTAGGCAGCACCTAGCTTTCGCGTCAGTCTGTATCCACTCCTAAGCAAGTGAAACATACCATATTCCATATTATCAATAGCGCGTACTTGTGCGTCCTTGGGTAGCTTGCCTTGCTGTATTCTCTCACGTAAAACTGCATGTGGATCGCGTAAGATGGTCTTCTGCGGCTTCAAGGCTCTACTCGGCGCGTCTGCAGGCCGTGGAGGTGGTATTCCCTTTCTTTTCCTCTGAGTCATGGTAGCAAAAGTTGGTGGTCAAGAACAAGAAGCGAAATCATAGAAAATGAACACAGAAGTTTGAAGAACAAAGAATGGAAGACAACTGAAGACTTTCGCAAAGTTGGATGACCGCTGCGAGGAAAAGACGGGTAGGTGTCAACTAGTGAATTGTCACAGTCCGAGCACGCGTGTCACGGTGAAAAGAATAGAACCTAAAAGATGGATCTTATGCGTTTCCATGAGTACCACCTGGTGCCCACGATCTCGTTCGCTTTGATTTGAGCTTCGTCTTCTCTCCACGCTTTTCCTCCACCAGGACCCCAGACGGTATTTGTCACCAGATCCACTTCGAGTAGTGGCACTAGTATAGGTGTGCCGGGAGTCTTGATCTTTTGATGAATCGCGAAGCCTACTGTAACGCCAAAGAAGAGAACAACTGTAGCTTCTTGTCAGTAGCTACTCATTATAAGTACTCTTTTGACATACGACCCTGAAAAACGAAGAATTCAGCGAAGAGCTAGTTGTGACTAGAAACATGCTCACGATATCTACAGCGACAATGTCTTTGGCCAAAGCAGCTCCCGTATCTCCATACGTTGTGGCCGCCCACTGCGTAGAAGTCAGCATCGTTAAGTCTGCCCGAAGAACATTCTGCCTCACGTTTTGAGCGGCAAACATACATAGACCCATGACAATGGCTGAACTTGCCAAGTAAGGTGAAAGAGGTGCTCGAAATGGTAAGTCGGACAGATCTCGACCTTGAGCTTTGAAGGCCCGGCGGAAGCGGATATTTGTGACACAAATGAAGATCCAAGTCATGAGCGCGCTCATACCAGTAATGTTGATGAGCCAAGTGAAGACGACGCCTTCTCCCCATATAGTTGTCAAGAAGGTCAGAGATGAGAAAGCCAACACGACTAGGAGCGCAGGTACTGGTACACCTCTTCTTGTTGTATAGCCAAGAATCTTGGGAGCTTTACCAGAGTGCGCAAGACTGAGCAACATACGACTTGACGCATAGAAGCAAGATTCTGTAGCGCTGAGGACAGCGGTGAGCTAAAAGAGCACGATCAGCGAGATTTCGTGTTCTTGCAGTGGTCTCAGACATACGAGAACTGCATTCACGACATGTACTGCGGCTCCGAATCCTGCTTCACGAAATACTGTAGTGATAGGTGACGCTGCTACATCTGAGTCGGAGTATGCTGAGAAAAGAGTCGGATCGTTGCGATTGATGCATAATCCGATGACGAAGACAGTCATGACACTGTAACAGCATTAGGCCGATGCAAAAATAATCCAGTAGCACTCACTAGAAGAGCAAAATACGAATGAAGGTCGCTCTGATAGCCGAAGGTACAGACTTGACTGGATTCTTAGCTTCACCAGCAGCAAGAGCGACCAATTCAGTTCCTAAAATCGTAATTGTCATCTCAGAATGCAGATGGCTAGCAGCCAAGCGGACCTCCGAAGGAACTCCAGAAATCGTATTAAGTACCTCATAGCTAGAAAATGTCGGACAACTCACTAGAATGCATATGTGAACGAGCTGAATAAGCCAGCAGCACCGCCAGCGAATGGTCCGTCGTTGAAATTCGATAGACCAGGCCCGTCGTGTCCAGAGATTGCTCCCCAGTCATATAGCAGACCAACACTATCTCGATTTAGGATGTATCAACGGGGCATCAAATTACTCGCTTACATGATGAACATGACCACAAGGATCACTTTTATCAGGGCAAGCCAGAATTCAGCTTCAGCTACGACAACCAAGAAGAATCAGCTTGAGCGATGAAGTCGTCCCGAGGAAATTGGTGACATACCGAAAGCTCGCACGTGGATCAATTGTATGGCGAAGACTGGAACAACGATAATTATAGACCATTGCCAAGTCTGAAGCGCCTTTGTCCAGTAGGATAGAATGACTGAAGCAGCTACAAGCTCGCTGGGAATGCTGAAAGTCCACTGAATGAAGCTGCAGAAGGGAAAAAATACTCAGAATTAAGTAACGTGCAGCAGTAGTTGCACATACTAGTTCCAGCCCATTCCAGCGCCGAGAGCAGGCGAAACAAAGCGCTCTGCGAATGTCGAGAATGCTCCGGATACAGGAAGGAAACTAGCCATTTCACCTATTGATTAGATGAGAAATCAGTATTGATCTGTTTTGCAGATACTTGACCTACCAAGACACAGTATGACCCCGTACACAAAGAATCCAACCAGACAGTAGGCTATGAGGGCTCCCTGAAAGCGAATCGTCTTAGTAGCAGCCAATCTAACAGACCAATGTACTTACTCCTGGTCCAGCAGTTGCGACAGATGTACCAGAGCTGAGAAACTATGAAAGCCCGTCAACCAAAAAGTATGCCAGGCCAATTGAAACATACGATGCCTGTGCCGACTGCGATAGTCAAGAGACATGAACTTGAGCAAACAAGAAAATTTGGTAGAGGTTCTCAACGTACTTGTTCCACCGATGGCAATGAAGGTCAAATGGCGACTCTTCACTACAGATCGAAATGCGATCAGCTTCTATGCCTGTCTTTGAAGTTTCTTGACTCACTCCCGCGAACAGTAGTATTATTCGATGAGCCTAGCCATTTCTCCTTCTTTGACTGTCCTTGAACAGCATTGCTTTCCAAGACAGCCGTAGGTACATCGTATTCCAAATCCTCTTTCCGATCTTTCGCTTCCACCGGTTCCATCGAATATGACATTGTAGGCTTTTTGTGAGACCAGGGAATGAAAGTCTTCTGTTTAAAAAAGACCCAAGAACCACTTCTCTTGCAACCTAAGTACGATGGTGAAAGAGAACAGAAAAATTGCGCGAAAAACATCACACGAGGTCGGGAGCGACTGAGAGACATTAAAGTGGTGATAAGCGATAAGGTAATTGAGCTGCAGAAGTGCTGCAGAATTGGCTTAAGCAGCACAAGAGGCATCCCGCAAGACACAGAGAAAAGTAAGGAGTGAGACTGCAACCGATAAAGCCAGCAATTAAACACAAGTCAGTGAAGAAGTCCGGCCGCAAATCGTCAAGCGACAGCATCACTACAGCTCGGCCTGTACATCAAAAGAAGTACGAGGCATTGAGTTGGCAGAGACCTGCCCGTCTTGCTCTTCCGCGAGTCGATGTTGTCTAAGAACGATACCAGGCCTTGACGCTCGCTACTGTATATCCCACCGCTGGCATATGCCTGATCGAATACACAGACATTGGAGAGCATATTCTGTCTGAAAGCAGTACAGGTCTAGCAGAAAAGTTGCGCAAAACTTCACAGGCAAAGCTAGCTGCTAGCATAGCTCCTGCTGTATCTTCCTGAAGCGGTCAGCTATGCAGATGGATGTGTCTTTTGATCTGATGGTATTGGCTTGGCTGTGATGCAAGCCCCGGAATTGGCCAACATCCGTCGTTGTTTAATTGCTGTTCGTACGAGTGACACTGAACCTCTCTTTGGGCTCTCCTTTTTCCCTTGTGGCTCTATTGCGTTGAAAGTCCCAATCTGCTAGAATTCGAAGTTTATGCAGGCGAAATTCATTTGGCCAGAGTTCTCAGAGCAGTTGAGGCTTGCTTTACAGACAATGATCGCTATTTCTTGGTTGCTCTTACAATGAACGGTCGAAATTGCTCAGTTGTCGAAAATCCCTTTGTCCTTTCTGTCAAGCTCGATAGCTTCACGCTTCTCTTTCAATGACTATGCTATGTCATGCGCTTCTCTTTTGACAACTATGCTATATCACGTAATCGTCTTTGTTCTCCTGGCTAGCTTTTGCTCTGCTGGTTGTCCAGATGGCAGCGCTTCTACAACCAAAGATCTGAAAGGCGATTTCACTAAGATTCTTGGCTATGACAACGTGTTCGATGCTTCGAAGCTTACTTTCAACATGCCGCCAGGGAATGCTCAAATCGATCCTACAGCAGTATTGACTGCAAATACTTGTTTGGCAAAGAATACCGTTCTACTCTATCAGCCGATCGGTGATACGCCTATCAAAGCGACCTATACTTTCAAGCTCGATTGTCAAGATGATCCTGGACGTACAAGTGCCCTATTTGGCATAATAGGCAAAGATGGGCAATATAACTGGTGGATACGAGTAGGCTACTTCCCGGGGCAGCCATGGGAAGTGATGGTCTTCAATGTGGTTGGGAAAGATTGGCATACTCGTTTGGGTACAAAAGGAATCTCTAGTGATGTCAAATCGGTTGTGAGTAATAAGAATTCTAGTGCTCTGTATCTAAATTTGACAACTTTCATTGCAGCCAGATGGTTCTAATCTTGATACACTTTTCACTATTGATGATCCTGGTCTATGCAAAGGAGGTGATTTGCGCTCCCTTCATTTCCCGAAAGGTTTGACTGGATAACGAGAACAGATCAATCTTTCGAACTTACCATCGCAGACACGATGATCACTCTTTCTCATGGTGCGCCGGGTGCTGCGATGACCGATATTGCTTCATTCTCGCCAGAGCAAGATGTCATGCAGCCTAAATCAGCGGTCGAAGGTCTTTTCATAGGGACTGGAGCATATTGGCAAACCCCGCTCACGGATCTGAAGAACAAAGTCAGAGTCATATCATTCTCTGCAATCTCGGTAACAGGTTGTGAAGGTAAGATCTGACTTATTCCTTGAACTGAGCTGATTAGCATATCTAGGTGAAACTGTATGCTTCCTCTACTGATTCGAACTCATCGAGATGTCTAGTCGGAGCTAAACCACCTGCGTCGCCGCCACCGGCCCAATCTTCTGCTCCCTCAGATAACCAGGATGGAGATGCAAATGTACAGGAGAAGCAAAGGAACAACAGTATTGTGCCAGCTCCGCCTCCTGTTCCTTCTTCATCTGCGTCGGCACCTTCTCCTCCACAAGTACAGATTATCACAAGTTCAAGCGCAACGACAAATAAGGTAGTTGGTACAGGTGTTGGCGCGCAAAGAGAACAAATGGATCATGGAAACGTCAAGACTGTCTATTCGTATGTCTTTCTTTCCTACCTTCGTCTCACAACAGCTGAAAATCCCACAGAACGATCATCACAAGTGATGGAGCAGGAAGCTTGACTCTTTCGCTACCCTTGTTCACTTTGGTCTTTATCTTCCTCAACGCGATGTCTGGTTCATTGTAGGGAGGGATCTGTGCAGTACATTGTCCATTTAGATGTACATGTCGAGCTCGTCCTAATGATGATGATTTCCTTGTACCGAACCATCACTTGCTTTTTGCTTAGACTCTTGTGTATGCTCAAAGTGCCTCGTAACTTCTCACCTCCCTGCAAGTCACAGCTAAGCTGAAGATCTAATTCCCATCAGGTGGAATCGCCCGAGTTCAGAAAGCAATACGGAAAACCATGTCGCAAGAAATGCCCAACAACGGGCGGCTGCTCTGGATTGATCTAGAGGTGAACCGCTTCCTGCGAGAAATCGATTCGCCCGCTAATCCTGTCCAGATGACTGGCCTGGACCTAAAGAAAGACGTGATCTTGGAAGTTGCAGGTCAGCTACTGACATCTGCTTTACGGACGGCGCTGACCTTCATCATACAGCGATCGTCACGGAGCAGGATCTTACGCCAGTAGACGAAGGCAAAGCATATATGTTCGCTACCCCTTCTCTTCGACTCGCCGAGGTAGCGGACCTATAGCTTTTGTGACCTGGCAGAGTAAAAACGGAAGAAGATATTCTGCAGAATATGTCAGTCTTCCTCTTGTTTCACTTGTTTCGTAAAGCTAAAGCTGAAATTCGTGCAAGGAATTCTTGGTGTGTCGAACAACACGGCAAGACGGGTCTGACTCAAGCTTGTCGAGAAGCGACCATGTCAATGGAAGAAGTCGAGCATGATCTGCTAGCTTGGGTCAAAGAGAGAATGCCAGACAAGATGGCTTTGCTAGCTGGAAGCTCAGTACATGTTGATAAGATGTTCTTGGTAAGTTTCCCTCCTTCCATCGTGTATTGCTGGGTTTGATGGACTTTGTAGGCAAAAGATATGCCTAGACTGCATTCACATTTGCACTATCGCATACTGGATGTGTCATCTATCAAAGGTCGGCAGAGATTTATACCAAGCTCATACAGAGCTTATAGCAGTGATGATCCCGACAGAGGCAGTCAAACGCTTTCACCCAACACTAGCTTACCGTCCTAGAGATGGTGCAGTAGACGAAAATGAAAAACCTCATAGGTGAGCTTCGTTGGCCTCTCCATCAGTCGAAAGCAACTGATCAAAGTATATAGAGCTCTTGATGATATTCAACACTCGATAAGGGAGCTAGCATACTACAAAGCCAATGTATTTGTACAGCAATCTTAGACCGGTTGAACTGAATGCATGTATTACCGTAATCTGCGACTGATCTCGACAAGAATGACCTTCCATTTCCTGTACGATTGCTTGCCAGTATATAATTTATCGAGCTTGTCTAGTCCGTTATGAGTTCATGGTTTCCTCGAATGTTGATGAACGAATACTGCGAGAGAACAGTTTCGTCAGGACTGATCACCGTAATAGCACAGACAACAGGAACTCACTTCCGATATTTCTGGCTTTTTAGGATTGTAGTTGAAGCTAAAGACTTGTTATCAGCAATCATCGAAACTTGTGCAGGACCAAAAGCGACATACTAGACTAAATTTGGCTCGAAAAAGAAAGCTCTCAAACCAGCTCTTTCAAGACTGGTCCACCAAGTCATCAACTCGCTACTTTTGCTGAAATGATCCTTCCAGGCATGTATTTCAATCTGAAGCTGTCCAAAAGGTAACGGTCGACCTTCGTATTGCAAAAGAAGATCTTTGAGCGTTTCAAATTCGTAAGTCTCGATACTATAAGGGGGACATGATCAATCTGCCATCTTCTATTATTGGAAAAGGGGAGACACTCACTCAATCTTGAGCACATCTATAAATTTATGCCCGTTGATATCCATGAGCGTTTCAAGAGTATACATAGGAGGGTTGTCGCCTGGTTCATGAGCGTCTTTGCCTGCCAGGCCATAGGCATGGAAATGTGCGCGAGGTCTTAAATCTGATCGTTTCGAGATCTCTGGGCCAAACTGCATAACGAGTTCAGTAACGATTCACACAAGTAGTTGAGGAGAGACAAACGTTATTCACACTGAAGTCATAGCCATATACTTGACATTTCGATTTCTCCAGCATTTCCGCTTCAAAGGAGGATTCGTAATTAATGCCTGCACAGTCATCATTTTATGTGAGACGATATCAATGACTGCAATAGCAAGCGTACCGAAACTATATATCACGCAATCTGGCTTGTGCGCTATTCTGCTCAATCCACAGACCCATTTGCCTGAAGAAAGAGCTTAAGGATAATATTGCAATGCTGATCGTTTGGCTTTACCTCCGTCTCCCACGGCTCCCTGAGTCAAAAGTCATAAGCAATCAAGCATTATTTACAGCTTAACAACTCACTATCCGCTCTACTTCGTGCGGGCAATTGAAAGAAGGATAGACAAAATCCCACCCTGTTTCGCTCGTTTCAGCTCTTTTTTGTCTATCCTACAGAATAGAACCTAGACTGACATGTATAAGCAGGCCAAGGTTTGACATCTGGTGGATAGGGAATTGGATCACTGCCAAACTTGTCTTGCAACTCTTTCCTCCTACACTCGACATCTTTGAGCCAGGAGGGGATGGAAGACACAATTTGCAGCTAACCTTTCTACAGAGCGTAAGAAAAGATTCTCTGATCGTTGCAAGCGTTGAGCTAAAGTGAGATCTGATGAACCTGATCCGGTACTGAATGTTGGAGAAATGGAAGCAGCGTTTGGATAAGGCGAATGTTGTCGCCCTAAGAGTAGTAAGACGGTAACGAGTAGACTACAAGTGATCAAGTTGTGTATGGGATGTAACCCGAGTGTCGAGATTAACGACATTTTTCGCCAAGATTCGTATTCAGCTCAGCAATGCAGGTGCAAAGTTTCACGAGCTGTTGAAGCTCAGCGCGTTCGAACGAATGCACACAAGAGAACAGGTCGGTATAATTGGGTGGTGAAGGTTCCGGGATAAGAGGGAGACCCACGAGTCTGGATCTTGCCGCAATGCCAAGCTGAAGATTCATTCATGCGCTTTATTCAAACGACCATTAGTCAGAGATCCGAGTCTGAGACGACGTCGTACTCTAACAGAAGTCATTACAAATCGCGATAAGCCGCAAGAGAGATAAGTCCCAGACAGTGGGCAATTAGGTCGGCAGTCGAAAGCGCAGCAATGGCACCGGGGTCGGCAGCAGATCTCTTCTTCCTCACCCAATTCTACGTCTTAGCAAGTGCCACTCTCATACTTACGGCCGTCTCGAGGTTGGGAAGCAACAGCAAGGATGCGAATCAATCTTCTGGAGTTGCTTTGGCTAGGACGTATCTGCCTGTCTATGCCTTGATCATGACGAGCGATTGGCTGCAAGGGCCATACATGTATCGCCTGTTGAGCGTGAATCATGGATACAAACCTTCGGGAATCGCTGCGCTGTTTGTCATTGGATTCCTGAGTGCTGCTGTTGCAAGTCCTGTTGTTGGAAGATGGGCAGATATATAGTCAGTCTTCTTCTCTTCTTCTTCTGCGATGAAGCTCATTCAAAGATAAGTGGAAGACGATTCCTATGTTTGGCGTTCTGCGGGCTTTACGCGTCAAGCTGTCTTCTGATATGCGTAAATTGGGTTCCGATATGCGTACTGGCTCGAATACTAGGAGGAGTGTCGACAAGTATACTCTTTTCAGTGCCAGAGACATGGTTAGCTAGATTCCGTTTCGCAGTATTTGGCATACTAAATGAGTGTCCACAGGCTTGTCAGCGCATCTCATTCATCTCAACTGCCACCGGGCGCTTTATCCTCCATCTTTGGCACGGCTACACTGATCAATGGTTTCGTCGCCGTTATCAGTGGTGTTTCATCGAATTGGGCTGTAGAGCAAACGGGAACAGCCAAAACACCTTTCTTGGTAGCAGCGGGTGTCTTGGTACTTTCTGCGTTGGTTATTAGATCTACCTGGTCAGAAAATTATGGTCAGCAAACTGGACCGAGTGAAAGTGTGCAAGCGGGCTTTATGAGTGCTTGGTCAGCGATATCAGGCAGTATGCTTCTCACCTTGACGTTTATGACCGATATATCTAATTCGATGATAGACTCGACCCTCCTGACTCTGGCTTTCCTTCAGACCGCTTTCGAAACTTCGATGTACCTCTTCGTCTTTCTTTGGGTTCCGCAAATCGAAAGCCTTTCCGGTACTTGGGATCAAGGTTTCCTGCCTTTGGGTCTAATCTTCAGCTGTTTCATGTGTTGCATGATGTTGGGCTCTCTTTTCTATTCCTTCATCATCAAGCACTCTTCCTCTTCTTCTACAGAATTACCGCTCTCACCAACAGGACAAGAGAAGAAGACGATCTCAAACGATGGTCCATTGATCTTACATGCCAAATTAGCTTCATTTACTTTCTTACTCGCAAGTTTGGCTTTGGGAATATCGGCAACTACACAAAAAATCGAATACCGCTTTTGGGCCTTCTGCGCTTTTGAAGGAACTGTAGGAATGTATTACCCTGTTTTGGGATGGTTGAAGAGTGAATTGATACCTGATGAAGTTAGAGCTCATGTATGTGTTTTCGTTTTCAGCCCGAATCGATAAAAAAGGATTAATGTGAACGGACAGTTTTCAAGCATGTTTCGATTACCACTCAATATTCTCGTCACTGCTTCTCTGCTGTTGGGGGTCGAGACTAGGCAATTACTGATATTCAATTCTTGCGCTATCGCATTAGCTTCAGCCAGTTTAACGGTCGTACGTTCTCGTCCTTGTCTTGTTGTATATAACTGATATAAGAGAAATCCAGAATTACTTCTTGATTGTTAAACCACCCGTTGCACATTATACTCCTGTCAATCTGGAGAAACAAAACAAGTCAACAGTCAGCTTCGATCTTTCGTAAGCAGGGAAGAGGGAGAAGGAAGTGACGAGGACAACAAGAAAAGAGATGGACGAAGAAGAGAAGCAAAGCCAATTGAAGAAGGTTGTCATCGTTTTTCATATTTGTTACCCATTGCATGTGCATTATAAGTTATACATTATCAGCTATCTGGATACGGAAGATGTGGACAACGGAATTGAGCAGGTACAGATCTTGGAGAAACGGTAGAGAACCGAGAGAAGGTAAGCAGGAAAAAGAAAACGAAAGAAAGGTTGAAAGAATAACGTATTGATAAATTACACGGCACTGAAAACGACTACTATTATACGCATCCAAAGAAATCAGGGTATACTTATAAAGAAGAAAGAAAATATAAACCAGATACCCTTGCCCTAGCTTCCGCCCCAACGCGTCTTGCTGTGAAGGTTTCCGCTCTTTTGCCGTTCCGTGTGATGCTCATGCAATACTACAGCATCCTCCTCCTCCTGAATCTCCTCCAGCAGCTGCACCACTTCCACTGTATGGGTCTTCTCTTTTATCTACTGGTCCCCAAACAGAAGGGCACTGTAATCTCTTATCAGCCTCAAGCCATAGCTCGCGTTACTCAGAGCGTACAAGATGATCTTTTGTCGTCCTGCAGTATCGAATTAAACTACAATCAAGCGAACCAAGCGTTTTTAGCCATTTTGCGCGCGCCCAATATTGAAAAGCGAAAGACAAACCTTGCTGCAGCTTCTGATACTTTAACCCTTGTACGATCTAAATCTTCCCTTAAACGAGAATTGTGTTCTGTCAAGCGTCGAAGTTTGAGTTCGGCCATACTGGATTTCTGAGGTCGTCTGTTTCTCGCTTATTAGTTCACAGCTTTGAAGGCTCCGGTAAGCAGTAGAGAGCGTACGCAGACATGTTGAGAGCTTATGGATCGTAAGGAGAGAGGAATGGAAGGGCTGCGTGAAAGAGGAATAGAAATGTTCTGTTTTGCTTGCTTCAAAAGATTCGTCCGGCGAAAAGGAGCGTGTGTATAGGCGCAGTCTACGGCTCCTGTGCTTGTTGAGCAACGGCTTGAGGTATATATCGGTAATGATGGAATGCAGACAAGCGTGGTGAGGCGTGATGACAGATGCGAATGCGATTCTGCGAACCGGTTGACACTCGAGCCTTCTATTGCATTTAATTTGCTGTGGCTACAATGTATGTTCGTCTATCACAGCAACCGCCATACTGGGTCTCCTAGCACTATCGCCTATCTCGTCTACTCTGACATAGCAAGTCGAGACCTCATCCCCCAAAATCAAGAATCGGCGAAAAGGCCGTCTTTCCTGCTCAAAGCGGCCATCTCGACCTTTGGGAGACCGTTCTTCTGCTCTGAGGACTCCAGTCTCGCGCTCGAGAATCACCGAAGATCAACTCGAGGCTAGCCCGAAAGAAATCTTCAGGCTCTGGCAATATTATTTTGGCTGTGAAATCTACAGTATAAGGGTTCTTGGAAGTCCTGCGTTGCTCTGCGCCCTTGGCTTCTGTGCTGTTGCGCGCGTTTGAATCTAGCGGAGGGTATAATTACCACGCGAGGAATTAGCGCTATACTTCAACGCATTTTGTCTTGCGGCTGTCTATAATCCCCAGCTTATCCAATCGTTCCACCGCTTCGCTTATCCAACTTACCGACCTGCAAATTGCATTATAGTCCTGTCTTCTCGCTCTAGCAAAGATCAAGTGTAACGGTGGTCGGTGAGCAAACATTGACCGCTTCAGCCTTGGAACCAGAAAAAGGTACGACGCTCTCATGACCGTCTCATTTACTTTTCTTGACGGTCAATCAGCCCGTTTGATAAGACCTCTCACAAAGCCTTTTGCGGGCCATCATTCGTTCCCGCCCTATATTCGCGCCGAATGGATCAGCAATACGATAATCTTTTAGACGATACTGACATTCCACCTCTTTCTTCGTCGTCAAACAAACGTGCTCGAACAGAAGAACATCAAGATCTCAACAATTACTACGCTTTACCTCCTTTGTCTTCTATAGAAAATGGTTCAGGTGGTCATGATTTTGGGATTGGGACCTCTTCTTCTCAGCAAAACCAAGTAGAAGAAACACCTGCTGCTGCTGCAAGTAACGGTAGCAAGAAAGCGGCCAAAGCTGCTAAACCTCCTTTACCTAGAGGTTCCGCATGTATGCTATGTAGGAAAAGGAAACTGGTCAGTGCTCGGCTGCATAGTGATAGTAGGCTATCTTGACGCGCAATCCTGGCATCTGACAGAGATGTGATGCTGCTCGACCGAAATGCGCTACCTGTACGAGATTGGGGCATGATTGTGTTTATCAGGAAAAAGGTAGGTGTTGATCTTGCTCTGTCCTATTTCGATAGCTCAGGGTTAATGTCCTTATTTACAGGTGGCTCAGAGCGTCTACAGCAATATTGCAACAATCTGGAGCAACGTGTTCGTGAGTCATCTGTGTTATGCAAGAGTCAGTCGAATGCATTTTCACATGGCTTCTAGGGGACCTCGAAGCGGAACTCAGCACGTATCAGAATACCACTTTACCGCCGTTCCTACCAGACACGAGTGATTCAGATGTTCAATTCTCCGTACCACCTCCAGCTTCAAGCTATCCGTCTTATCCGACCGACCCAAACCTACTTGATAGACAACCAACAAATCATCTACCAATACCTATCCCTTCACCTACAGCCGGATCAGTCATGTCCTCTTATTTTCTTTCCCCTTCAACAGGCCATCGCTCCCCGGTATCTCCTGCTTTCCCACAGAATATACAGTATGTCTTCATTCAGTATGTCGATACCCGGCTGACATATTGGTGCAGACTTCCACCTCCATCTCGAAATGACTCATGGTCTCATAGCGCGTCTCACTCTGCACCTCAATCGCCAATGTATCAGCATCCTCAGCAGCAGCAGCAACAACAACAACAGCAAAGCATGCCTCTAGCAACAATGCACCCCATCGAAACAGCAGACGATCTGCCGACCATGAGTGCTCTAGCAGAACTGATCGATATCTACTTCTCAACTATTCACCTTTCTTTCCCCTTTCTTCATCCGGCTCGTTTTCGATCTCGTTTTCACCATGGATCAAACGTAACTCGACCTTCTCTTTCCCTGGTTTATGCAATCATTGCCGTTTCCGCTCCCTATTCCGGTAGTGTTTCGTTAAGGAATACAGCTTCGTATTACTATGGAAGAGCAAAAGCGAAAATGGAAGATGATTTGACCGCGGATGCTAAAACGGGTCAAGCTGGTGGAGTCAAGAAGAATCCTACTAATTCTGTCACGCTTGACACGGTTCAATGTGGTGTGCTTTTGACAATCATTGAGTTTGGTGAAGCGGATCATCAACAAGCTTTCATGACTGCCGTTAGTGGTGGAAACCCTTGCGCTGAATAAATTAGCTCATGGAGTTTGCTGTACGACGCACAGGCTAAAACAGCTCGAATTGCTACCATGCTCGGTCTGAATCGGTTAGACGAAGATATAATAGCCAACCTCAGCTCTCCTACGCAGAACACTCATTCTCGAATACGACATATTGAAGTTCTTCGACCAGCTCATGTTCAAGCTTATCCTACTGATCCAGTTCGACTTGAAGAATATCGCCGAACTTTTTACAGCGTTTTCATTTTGGATAAATTCGAGAGCGCAACAGTAGGATGGAGATCAATAGTGGATGAAGCTTATCTCAGAGTTCTCTTACCTTGCGATGAGAAATCGTTTGAGGAGGGTGATTGTGATCGAAGTCAACCTGGGAAATTAGGTTCTACAATTTGGCCTTTGGATATGAATAATCCAGAGGACGAATTAGTCAGTCCTTTTGCCTGGACTTGTCGCTTATCATTACTTCTTGGGCGAATGACTGTGCGTTTGCTTCGTGCCTTTTCATTTCTGATAGTCAATCTTACCACTGTGTAGCGATACATTTATCGACCAGTGGGCAACGCGCCATCTGGCCCTCTGGCATTTAGCGCGACTGATGCAGAGCATGGTCTTTCGGATCAGCAAGTAGAAGAAATGGATTCAGCCTTGAGGTGGATCGAAGCTGCTCTCGATAAAGCTGCACTTCAAGCTCAAAACACGCGGAGTTCACAAACAAACAGAACCATTGCGCCTCTTACGCCGTACATATTGATCTCGGGTGTGTTTGTGATATACTGATTTTCTTCTTGCAGTTATGTCACCGCGAAATTCAGTCTGCAGGGTGTAAGTTGAGTAATGGAAGTTGTACTATTTCCTGATCTTCTGAGCACAGGTTGTTACTCTCCTGCACATCTACCGAGTGATGCCACACGATGAGACAGATGTCGAATCAGCGAATTGGAGTCTACAAAGAACGTTTGAATCCGCTATGCGCATTGTCAACGTTTGTATCTTGTTGCGATGATATATGTATCCGACTGACCTGCTTCTTTAGTTATCTAGCGAACTCGAGTCATATGACAATCTCGTTACTACCTTGCGAGGCGCTCGTATCACTCCGTACGTCGGTCATGATTATGATAATGGAATAGAGCTAATACTCGCAGCAGCTTTACTGTGCTGCCGCCTTTCGCTATCTGTGAGTAGTATTGTATTCGGCATGTCTAGCCTTTTGTGCTGATCTATTGATGATGTTAGATTCATTCGGGTGAGCTATATCAACAGAAAATAGGCGTAGGTGCAGACTGAAGTATTCGATCTTGATAGACTACCTCGTCGATACCTTCTAGCGTAAGTAAATGCCGGTGTTCACCTTAGCCGTACTGATTTGGTTTGCAGGTCTTCCGAAGGAGCTTATGGACACTCGGAATGGGACAACGAGCGGACAGAAGACTTGCCTGTACCGACTAGACTGGTGACAGAAACTGGTCGGCCTGGTAGGTGAATTAGAGACTGCTGTCGATTGGTCTGATTTTGCTATGCAGTGCCTGCTGATCGCCCGCAATTGGACCAACTAGATCCGGCAGAAAAGCAAAGGTACGAGTTACCATCTGTTCAGAAAGTGTGGACTGACTGTTTGCTCAAAGAATGGCATCGGTCATGCTTGAAGCTATGCTCAGAATGCGCGAACGCTGGCCCTTAGCCTCTCGTTACATACGTACGCCTCATGTTGTAGTCAGAGCTGGGCTTTGCTCAATTTCATCATCTTCGTTAGGTCTTGACGACAGGTCCAGCAATAATTCTAGTCCAGCCAACGGAATGCAACCATCGAATGGAATGCCTTATTCTCCCGCTGCGCAATCAATGATGCCGCCTTCATCTTATGCGCCAATGGCCATGAACCCGCAAACTCAAATGGTGCATCAGTCTCGGCTGTTTTCTTCACCTTCTCTACCTCATATGCGACCTTCGGCTGGTCCTGTTTCAACCACCTATTACGGGTGAGAGCTACAGCACGCAGCAATAAGGGAACAAAATTGTAGCTAGCTATCCATTTCCCAAAATGCAATTCGTGTATACATTGCAACAATGAGAAACTAAAAGCCCGCAATATCTGCAAATGAAAAATTTCCGTGTATGTATGCAAATATTACAAAAGGCCTCTTGGAAAACATACTTCTGTAAGAGGGTCAAGAATGTCCGTGTTTTGTTTTGTTTGTCCCCCTAACGCTTGCTTTTGTAAGTATATAAGTGAATTCACCCGCGTGTTGACCCGCATAGCATGTTGAATAAAGATAGAACGAAGTAAGAAACCACTCATAAATACATCCCCTGTTGAATTTGTTGACCCGTGTGTTTGATTTTGGAAAACTGTACATTTGGTTAGGAAAGAAAGCCAGAAGAGTAGTGATGCTGCGTGTGTTTTGGACATGTGGATGTCGAATGGGCCGAGAATCGTGTATTGACCTATTTTGACAATCATGTTCGGAAAGAAGAAGTTGTTTAGACCAGCAGACCAAGTTGCGCAACCAGGTCTGGAGTGGTCAGGGGTTGTGAAGTGGTAGCTGACTGGGAGAAATAATCGTTGAAGCGACTATCTTGATAACTTGTTGAAGAGGGCGCGCTTGAAGGTCGAGGCGGAACATCAATTTCCGAAGCGGTTGTTATCGGCAAAGGAGCATGCGAAGGAATCGGCATTTGCATCTGAAAACTTGGTAAGTTGTTCATTGCCAAAGAATTCGATCGTTCTGCTCTAAGAGGTGCGGTTATGGGAGAGTGTCCAGGCAAAGGGAGAGATTGAGCTAAAAGAGGTGTTGCTTCCACAGCTTGAGGTTTGCTAGCTTCTTTTGTTGGTACTTTGGCAATAACAGCATGAACAGAAGTGCAAGAGCAGCCTTGATGTTTTGCCAATTGCATTCGAAGCTGAACGACTTCATCCCTCAATTCCGTGACTTCAGCTTGCAGTTCCGAATTCTGGGCTGTCAATTCATTGGTCTGCTGTTCCAGGGATCCAATCCATTCCTTCTTCTTTTGCCTAGATTTGCAAGCTGCCAACCTATTCCTTTCCAAAAACTGTTTGCGTTTCTCTTCCTCATCTTCTTCTCCTTCCACTATTGTAGCACCTCCTTCCGTTGTTGATACTACCGGAGCTGGTTTGACTTTAGGTTTCCTGGTCGAACCTTTCTTAGGACCAGGTTTCGCTCGAGTTTTGATCTTAGGTGCTTCAACGGCAACAGGTGGGACAACTGTAGATTCGCTCGCTGTACTCGTGCTTCTTCTGAATTGACTAACAGTAGATGAGGCTGGTGCAGTAGAAGAAGAAGCAGCTGATAAAGGGGTTTCAATAGCTGATGGTAAAGAAACAGCTGATACTTCAACTTTCAGAGCTGGTAGAGGTTGTAGAGCCGGTAAAGGGAGAGGTATAGATTGAGTATGCCCAGTACCGGATGCTGGATTGTAAGCGTTGAAGCTGGATAGTAAGTGAGCCAAATCTGATCCTCCAACGGCAGTATTCGGGTTGAAAGATGATTCAGTTTTGTTACTTTCATGTCCCAAATACCGAGGAGCTGACTCCAGCTTGAGCGACTTGTTATTGAAAGGCGATTGCGTAGAGAAATGCTGATCTGCTGTGGCTTCGAGAATGATTGGAAGTGGTAAAGGTAGACCATGACCCGAAGGTGTCCGAACCGCGCTGGAAGCTGGTGAATCCGAGTCTGCTGAACTTGTTTGCACCATGGACATGCGAGGTCTCTTTGCTATTTCAGGGTATTCCGTTGCAGAAGGGGAAGAAGGTCTTTTGCTACTTGAACGAGAGAGTTCGCCCTCATCATGAATGAGCATAGGCGTATCTTCATCCTGATCAACGAAAGCTGGTAATCCAGAGAGGCTGTTGCTCGAGTGGAAAGATGCTTCAAAGGGGTTGTGCTCTTTTAGCGGGCTGTCTTTCTTTGGCTTTCCGGCTGAACCTTGCGGTGTCAAAGTAGTGAAAGCGGCCTATAGAGATGCGTTGTTGTGAGTAAAGCGAAAGCTAGGTTGATTCGGAGACTAACCCAATCTGGCGTGCTCATATCTGGTAGCAACCGACTTGGCGTTCCAGCATTGAACGGACCAAGGTAGTGATCCCCATCTGATAGAAAGGGGGACAAACAGTAAGCATAGCTCATCTATCTATATTAGGCAGCCGTTGTTGAGAGCGAATAGAGATGAAGTAATGTCCAAAAAGAAGCAGCGCCTTGACCAGTGCAGAAAGTTGCCATGCTCTTCAAATATGGGTCGATTATAATACATGAAACGAGTCCGTACAACAAATTCATGTAGAGAATCCGGTGGAAATGCTCAAAATGGAAGCGAAAGTCGTGAATTGCACAGAAACGTGGAGCGAATGGCGCGGATTGTGTGACAGCAGGACCAACGGCGACAGAGAGCAGAGGACAGTGGAGTCCGGACATAGACAGCTTACCGTCATCAAGGAAGCCCATGTGCCTTCAATACTCTTCAAAACTTGCAATCCAACTAAGGTTTGAAGCCGCTTGAACAGTCGGAGGTCCAGAGAAGGGCAGGCTTGAGTCGTGTGTATAGATGATGGTCGAAAGGGGTATAGGACTGTCGTGAGGAGTGGTTGGTAGGCAACAGCCAAGGATTCCGAAAAAGGGCGTCCGTCGTCCAATAATGAATTATCTCAGCGAAAATATACCGCTGTCGAAACTTCGCTGACTGTTCGTTTCGAGCAGAGAAGGAGCAATGCTATTCCTGTCTATAGCCTATTCATTTGTTCCCGCAAACAGAGACCATTACATAAGGTCCAGACTGTTGAAATTTCGCAGCCCAGAGTCACCCGCTTAACTTCTTGTCCAGGTACCGATCAAGATTTCCCTCGCTAGCAGCCGAGTCGAGGTTCGCTATTTAGCGTGGGCAAGCTACGGGATGCCTTTCCATACATGGTATGCGTGCACAGATCACAAAGTGGTGGAGCTGCGTAGAGAATCATAAATGAACAAGAAAAAAGCGAGAATGTGAAAATGTCACATCATGTGAACAGCATCTGTGTGCTGTATTTCGCCAGTAAAAGTAAAGGCGAACATAGCAAAAAGCTAGTGAAGAATACATCCAAAGCGACAAGCTCGGCATCTCCGCGAGCTGTGTTGCTCGACGTCGAATGGTCTGACTACAGGATTTGTAGAAGCTGAGGGTCAAAATGACAGACGAGATCCCAAGTAAACCACTCAGGAGAGATTCGCGGTTAAGAGCAGACACCCGCACGAGAAAAGAAGAAGGACCGCTCAGGGTAGCAACACCACAACCCGGAAGACAGGGAGCAAGAAGTAAGAAGTAAGCGAGATCAGAGCAGTTCCAATATTCCCTTTGCATTGCGAGCTGCTGATAGAACCCGAAGAGCTGAATGACAAGACGGTCTTATATCGAGAGCATGCCTTAACTTCCTGCCACAAAACTATTATTGAGACTCTCCGTCAGTCACATGCACAGTCTTCAAGAAGGCACTCAGCATACCAAATCGCTGACAACAGTCGTGAAAGCTGCTAGCCTGCGTGACATGACTTCTAGTTGTGACCTTGGGAAGGCGGTGTATCAGAAAGCACATTGTATCGTATGGTGAAGAAGAAGATGTAAGTGAAGCAACATCCCAACGTGGGTATAGGATATAGAGTCTGCTCACAGCAGTGTAAGGAGAGTAAAGACCGTCGGAAGAAGAACTCACCATCAAAATAAGCATATATATCATTCAAGTGCTTTCTATCACCTCGTGCACTATCCTGCTGGTGAGCAAGAACGAGTAAACTTTGACCCAAAGTCACTTGGCTCTTTCAAGAATGGATAGCCTATTAAGCTGGAGGGCGACACAAGAAGTCGCCAATCGACCGCTTGTGCCATGTCTGCCTCAACCCGTCTCCAATCGCGAGGCTGATTGTCTTCAGAAGAACAACCGCTGGAGCACGCAACCAGGGGGTCACCAGCATAATTCTGTCTCATGTCTTTTTCACAAACAGGATGAATGGGTTTGGAAGTGATAGAATCAGACGGGAAGGCAGATGAGCGAGATGAAGAAGAAAGAAAAGCGTGAGCGATCTTTTTGGTCGAACTTGTTGTTTCACCATGGGTCGATTTGATATTCAATACGACAAATGGCAGGTAAACGTCAGCTTCGCTGGCGCAACACTCGAAAGTGGTGCCTAAAGGTGGCTTTATTGGGGTAAGAGATGTATACACGACAGCGAGTGCCAGTGTAAAGGGTGAGTCGGATAGCTTGAGCTGTTTCTCAGCTAGTGCAAAGAATAAGCGGTATGAAAGGGGAAGAGCTCATAGCAAACTCGCCTTGCGAGTGGCACTTTTGGAAGCAGTGTGATATAGCTGGGAGAATCGCATTTGGGTCTTATCAACACTGTTTCGAGCAAGATTGAGATCGCCTGCATTGTTCTTATTTGGCTAAGGGGCCTTGAACAGGAGGCCTCTGTCGACCTTGAGCGCATTGGTCCGTATGTCCAAACATTCCTGGTCCTTTCAGTTCCAGCAGAGTAGCTTCCTGTTTCTGCCTGACCACATGTTTGGACTGGACAAGCGGCCTTTGAGTTGAGGCATAGTCCCAACAGACACAGCATCGGATGAAGACGAGCATAGCTGGACGTTGAGCAGAGAAAAGTAGCACAAGGCTGGAAAGCTTCAGGACTTCCAAAAACACCGCAATCAAATCTTTCGAAAGCTAGGCTGTCGCTATCGCCCTTGGTGTATCACGCTCTGTATTTGATTCTTGGAGGCAGAGGAGCAGAGAAGAATAGCAGGCAGGTCAAGTCAAGTCGAGGTCACGGATCAAAACAAGAGAAATTTATTATACGTGAGTTGTCAGAAATTGCAAATAAAAGGCTTAGGTAATATAATATTCTATCTATACAGCTTCACCCAAAAAATGCAATGCCTCTACTCGGAAGAAATTTAGAGACCGAGAAGTCCAGCAACGACACCTCCGAGCTGCGAAGAAGTTGAAAGTCAGATTGAAATTTGCGTCAACATAGATGGATAGACTCACTCCGCCAAGAGTCAATCCAACGGTAGCAAGAAGACCAGCAACCAATCTTGAGACGATAACGAGAATGCCTGGGATAGCAACTGAGACGCCAGCTAGGATCAAGCCAAGGGCAGCGTCGACTAAGCACTATCGATGAGCAAAGAATCAGAGGCAACGACATTGGACTGACTAGAAGCAACCAATGGAAGAAGGACAGTGGCCAAAAGAGGTGATTTGAGAATCAAAGAAAGGACGCCAGAAAGCGCAACTCTAACATCGACGACAATTTCGGCAACTGAACAGCAAAAATTCATGAGCAGAGTCTCGTATGGGGCGAATATGCATTGACATACCGAGTTCAGCAACTTCTTCAACGACATCATCGACAACGATAGCCCTCTTTTGGTGAGTTAAGAGCTGTAGACCAGTTGCGTGCTTGGTAATAACGGCAGCAATGACAGTTCTGCAGAAATCTATGAGCCTACAGTCCAGAAGATGAGAGAAAAAGCTTGCTTACAAGTCTTTGACAACCTTGACTGGTACAAGGAGAGCGGTGGAGGCTACACCAGCTACATCAACTTTAAGGTTGGCAAGAGGAGTGTGTCTAATTGGCAACGATTGTCAGCCTGACATCGCTGATAGATAGTAGAAAAGATGACTAACAGTTCGGCCTTGAGGTCAAGAAGTTGAGCCTTGACTGAAGTGTCGAGGCGGTTAACCTTGACTTCAAGAGCTGATGAAGCTTGGAAAGCGGTGATGGCAAGAGCAGCGAAAGTGAAGAACTTCATTATGAGAGATTGATTTGAGTTGAGCTGGTAAAAGAATGTGAGTTGTAAAAGAGTGTGCAAAGGTGTTTGGATGAGAAAGAAAGAGGAAAAGAGAGCACAGCAGTTTATATATCCTGCGCATAACAAGCTAGAAGCTCTCAGTCCGCATGTTTTATTTCTAGCCTGTTCAGCTCTTCGACTAGAAGAAAAGAAGAGCTTGGTATTTCGGGTCAACACGATGCTCGTGTTGATGCAGGGAGAAGAGAGATACTGTAGAGAGGACAGACAGCAGAAGAAAAGCAGGCCAAATGCAGCCTTGATAGTACTGGCTTGCAAATCATGCTTTGGCAAAGACAAGAGCCGGAGGCTCAAGAGCGAAAAGCGGTAAAAGCACGACACAGGAAAAAGCAAGAGGAGGTCCGTTTAGTCTGAATGGGCCTGCACCGCAGCAAAACGTCGACTCGCTGATGTTGGCTAACAAGGCAAAGTCGAAGTGTTTGGAGTTTCGCGAATAGTCTGGGGCATATTTATGGTCACGACGTAGACTATACAACTGGCTACAGCTCGAGTACAGTGTGACTCACTGACATAAATATAGCATTTCCGTCCATCCTTGCTTACTTTCAACCCTCTTAGAGAAAGATTAAAGAGCGGTGTATGAACGCAGAAGGATGCAACCAACTGAGCGCAGGATAGATCTGGAGGTGGTTTTCTTCCTCGGCAGAAGAAGCACAGAGCTGAACGATGAAGAATGATGATTTATGCACATGAACATGATTCGTACAACCGTGAGACGAAGGAAGACCGGTTGAAACGCCATGAGAGATTCAGAGTATGAAGAATAGTGTTACATGTATTGGTACAGTCAAGAAGTTGAAGGCTAATGATCTCCACTTGTCTATGAAGAAGATCAGCCAGATATCAGGTCAGGGAGAAAGAACTGACTGTATTGTATTTATCATCCACTGGTAGATGCTATCAGCTGTAGACCACCGTGGGCAGAGCTGTAAGACTGACAAGCTTCTAAACCTCCTCGACCAGGTTCGCCTGTTTCTTGGAATCAGCTCCATTCTATCTCAAGAAGAATAAGTCTCACCTCTATCTAGATTATATTCACCTCTCGGTCCTTCCCTTTCTATCCTCTTTTGCCTTTCCGCTCTCGAAAGGTATCCCTTGAGCGAGATTTGTGTAAAATAATAACCTGACAGAATACCAGTACCTAAGGCTGAGAAGGTCGATACTTTAGGACTTGATCTGAAGAGTCGTAATGACATGAATCCGCCTTCATACAATACTTCAATATGTCATTCTTGCGCTTTGATCAGTGAGACGTACCTAGGAAACCAGCTGCTGTGCCCCAGAGCTACAGACCAATAAGAATAAGGGATGAAGAAAATGTGGTAGCACACACAGCTCCATCTAGCTATGACAAAAGCAAATATTGAGCTTCGAATTTAATCTGATCATTTGCTGAATGAGGACGCACTTGTGCCTTCTTATTCAGCTGACCAATCTCGCTCATCGAAAGCAATCCATCTTCATTCACAGAAGTCTTGACTGTCCCTTCCATTAATCGGTTGATGAAGGTCAAGCACAAAGCAAGTGTTTATGCGAAATGATGACAAGATTAAGGTAACAAGGCCTTATTACAATCTTGTACACTCCTTTATCCTTCTCCCCCTAGTACTACGAATCCACGACGTAAGCTTCTTCCGTTCGCATGGACTCCATGTAATTTTTGACTTTCTCATACACACTGCCCATCCGACCAACCATCAGCATATCAAGTAATTGCGACAGAAAGAAACGAACCTGAAGACTACTGCTTGACCAGGTGCGACTCGAGCTACTCTAGGTGTGATACCCTTGTAGAAAGCTGCAGGTCCTTCTTTTGCGAACATCTCCCCTGCGACAGTAGTCACTCTAGTCCAAGCAGTTTCGCCCGCTAAAGCTGTTGCTCTTTGAATACGAGTTTTGATGCTGTTTACCAAGATAGGTCAGAATATAGACATCGAAGATGAATGAAGTGCTTACGTATCGATTGGTGCGTTTGTGAAAGGACCGCATGCTCCAGATCTACCAAGAATGAATCAGCAGAAGATTTAGTATTGAGGTGCATGGCAACACACATCAAACCGAAAATCATTGCTTGATATGATGGAAGTTCAGTAAGGTTTTGATATTTCAATGCAGCGCTCTTGAGTTCAGTGTAGGCAGTGAAGTTGGCCGCTATTATAGACAGAGATGAGCCCGTTCCTCCATTTTGTCTATCTTATGCTAAACTGACCTTGATTTGTAGCTTGTCTAACAGCAGTCAACAGCACACCTCGATACAAAGTTTTCGGTCCTTCTTCTTTCAAAATAAGGTAGAAAGCGTGTGCAGCGTTTCTGTAGCGAGGTACGTCCAACGGATCCGTCATGGAGTGTATTTGAGATTGTAAGCGAATCTTGACGACTTCCATTGGTCCAACTACTGCTACTGCTTCTGTTGTTCCTGCTCCAAGCCCGGCTTTTTTTCAAACACAATGAGCTAGTCAGCAGATTGGCTAGATTGGGTAGTGAATAGAGGAAGCTTACCTAAGAAAGTTCCTTTACTGCTCACTTTTCCATCTTTGTCCGCTAGCAGAGACTTGTATTGTTCGAAAGAAGCGAATCGAATAGCCATCTTGGGTACAATTCCAGACAAAACAGCTCCCAATCCTGTAATATTCACACAGTTTTAAGTAAGCAATGAAAAACGAGGTTCTCCGCGCGGGGTGAATTCCCACTTTTCTGTGAAAATGAACGAACCTTTGTATAACCCTAAGAATGATTCTCTAGCTACAATCATTCTACCAGTTTCTATGAATCCTCTAGGTTTGGCCTAGATTAAATAACCGGTAATCAGATAAGATCTCGAGATGAGGATGGAATGAAAACTTACTCCTTTTGCTCTACCTCCACCTTTACTGAGCTGCATACGGACTTTGATCGTGTCCAGTCTGTCCCCAAAATGAGTTCGTTTGAGAGCAAAGGAATCTGGTGATGATGGGACCTACGGATGACAAACGCATGCTTCTGCTGCTCCTGCTATTCCACCAGCAACGAAATGAATAGCTAAAGGAGTCTTCTTCTTATCTTGTGTAGACTTCGACATGTTGTTATTCTCTAGTGATGTTCAAGAAACTGGGAGCCGAGTTAAAAGTAGCGGGAATGTCAAAGGAGCTACAGTGCAGAAAGGTTTCGGAAAGGAGAGCAGAAACAGAAGAGTGCTAGATAGATGTACACCAAATGTGTAGCACCAGGAAGGGGAGCGAAAAGGCTTGGAAGCCAACAATCACAGGAAATACAATAGCCGTGATCCGCCGAAGTTTCCGACGCGAAGGGGATAGCCAAAGAGGTGGACTCCTCTCTGTTGTGAGTTGTTGGAGTAGCTATACCAGGCTGAGGCGAAGAGATCGCGAGACCGATGCAGGTTGTTCAAGAGCAACCAAAATCAACGATGCTGGACCTTATATCGTGATGCTGCTTTCAGCTGGATATACCCCTGGATTCCTGCTATCATACCTGGGTCACTATGCCACGTAAAGCCGGCCTGCCTCTTATCAAGGAGACGCGCTCTTGCTATCAATCTGTCATTTTTCGTAAACGACGAGTCGCAGAAGCCGCGCTCTTTGTATCGTCTATAAGCAGACTGTGCTCTTCACAAGATGACTTCCAAGCTCAATTACTCCAGATGGGACAACCTAGACTTGGATGCAGACGAAGAAGAGACAGCTTATACTATTCCTTCCACTTCGTTATCATCATCAGCGAAACCAGGCTACACAGCTTCTACAGTCCCAAGCTATTCTTTTGCTTCTGCTTCTTCACCGCCGTTGACTTATACTGAAGATCTGTCGCCGAATCCTGATAGAGTACTTGCTGTTCGAGTACCTTGTGCAGCGGAGTGAGCCGTCACGTACAGGGAATACTAGTCAACGCTGATTGAGTTGTGATCTAGTCAAAGGACTAGACCAGCTTCTTGGTTCCCTATTTCAATACCTACCTAAAGATCATCCAGTCTTTTCTGCTCCAATCTCGCCTGTGTCTAGTTTGGTGAATCAATTCTACCTCTTGGATGACTTCATAGAATGCTGATCAAAAGATGATTCAGATCGAATTCCCTCTTCGGATCTGGCAAGATGGAACAAAGAGTTCAGAACCCGCTGATCTAGGTAACATTACAGTCACATGGATGATGATTGATCCAAAGTCAGTCCCACTACTCAACACTACAGTAACGTAGTAGAGACGTGATGGAACGTGACAGATCTGGATTCGCTCCTATGCAATATCAAGCAGGTAGAATAGGCAGTGCTATAATAGCTCGAAAAGATGGGAAAGATCTTTCACTTCAACATTTCGAAGGAGTGAGGGAATACTGTAGCGATATACTTGATTCCTGTGATGGTGAAGGAGTAGATCAAGCACGTTGGTTGAGCAAAAGGAAATATGAGAAGTGGATCAAGGAGTATTGTGGTCAGGCTTATGAAGCGAGGAAAGGGTTTGAGGTAGCTAATGGTCGACAAATTGGAGAAAGCGATAGTTGGAAGAATGTGTCTTCTCCATTTGCTGCTTGACAGGGAATTGGAAGCAGTGCATTGTAAGTGGTATTCCTGTATTCACTGTCCGCTATCTAATCTTTCTTGGTAGTCCCAGCAATAACATAAGTCATTGTCACCGTGAATCATCGCTGCTGCCCATGATTAATTGCTCTCTTGCTCTCCATCACTTTGCTTACTCTTTTCCCTCAAAGTTCCATTGGTTTCTTCTTGCCACACTCGTAGTTTTCCGTCTCTACATTTTGTCCCCCTCTCTTTCAGCATTTTGAATCTGACGAGGTGTACAGATTGCAGTATCGGTTAGGCCGACTAATTTGCGTAAATCTTGCATTCGCCCGCAGTATCGATGTTTCTAATTTTCTTCTCCGGCGTCATCTGTGGTCTGAGCTCTCTTCTCTCAACCAAAATGAACGAGCTTACTCCTTTGCGACCTATCAAGCGACATCTTTTGGAAGTTTTGGCTGTACCGGAGTTCATTCGCTTGGACCGAGTCCGGGCTGAAGTGAGCGATGTTTAAGTCTGATGACCAAAATTAGCCAACTGATCATACATAGGGATGGCGACTGGATGAATTAAATAGAACTTATCGAATCAAGCGAGAAGAAGGTCGAACCTATAAACCTAAAGACGGCAAGAATGGTATCTTTCACACTACAAAGCAAGTCATGTATGACATCGAAGAGAAAACAGATTTCTTCTCGTACCGCATAGATCGATTCTTGGATATCGGTTGTCTTCCTGGCTCTTTTTCTGCCTACATTCTCGAACATCAAAAAAGTGCTCAAAGTATCGGTTTCTCTCTTCCAGAAGATGAAGGTGGTCATGCTTGTACTCTACGACCTTGGCTGCTCCAGCGCTTTTTGCTCCAATACATCGATATTACGCGCCAGCCTCTGCTATCTCTTCCTCCAGCTCATAAGATGTGTCTGGTTATCGGTGATGCTCATTTACTTCGCAAACCCAATGATAGTCTAAAATCAGATACTGAAGAGCAACTAAATGAATTCGGTTCAGCTAAAGCCCAACAAATTCATTATGAGATTCTCTACTATTCTCAACTCTTTATGGCTCTTCGTTCAGTCAAGGAAGGTGGTCAAATCATGATCAAAGATCATAAAGCAGAATGGATCTCGGTCATGAGACGTCTCGATCAATTGTCAACCATTTGTGCTCACCTGCAATGCTTTAAACCGACTATTGTGTGGGCGAAACATCATTCTTTCTACATTCTCATGCAAGGTGTCAAGACCAGAACGCAAGAATTTGCAAATCTGACGTGCGAGTACGAAGCAAAAGTTGAGAGGCTGCTTAAATTGAGGGAAGAAGGATGTGGAATTGCCCTAGAAAGTGTTGAGGAGGAAGAGGAAGCGGTTGCGAGTGGTCTAGTAGATCGGGGTGCTCCTTTAGTCAAAGGCGTTTGGGACATTCAGGTGAGTCGCATAAATGCTCTGTCAATCTGACCCGAATAAACACGGTCTCCAGGCTCATGCTCTCGAAATTATCATCGAGAAGGCACGTAAGCGCGATGCTAGGAAGCTATGTACTTAGCATGCTGAGTTGCTCAAATGATCCTGCTTACCTAATTCAAAGATGCCATGCTGCATTCGAGCAAAATCACCACTTCTTGACAAATACCTGACTTGTGTCACCTCGTCGCCAAGAGCTCATAGCAAAACCACATACAGTATCCATGCTCTGGCCCCTCTCCGGAAGTGCACAGTCACTGTTTTTTCTCCCGAAACTTCTTGTGTGAACGCGCTAGGTTCTTTCAGAAAGCTTAGTCATGGAGCTGACTGTGCGAGCTTGCTCCTATCCCTGCTTCATGTGTGCTTTTGTCTCTCCATCTCTTCTGCTTTATTATCTATAATCCGGATATGCCAACTACAAGTTTAGCTGAAAAAGGCTGGACCGTCCAGGCAGACGGCTCATTCGAGCGCGCGTTCTGCGGACACGAATCTGTACTCTTCTATTGCAGGCAAGTCCAGTGATCATATCAATATTCTCCAGCACTGACTCTGAGCCGACATTCAGTCGACCTGGCCCAAACATTGTTCCTGGTAGGTACAATCGCAGCGATGATGCGTAGTGTTCTAACATAAGACTCGCAGGTGGTCAGATCACTTTCCGCACAAAGATGCCTCTTTCCACCAAAGCTTTCGATGAACAGCTCAAATCAGCTTGGTCCCGTTTACGTTATCGATTCCCTGAAATAGCTGCAAGAGGGACTGTCACTAATTGGGATGATCCGTCGACCTGGAAACTCTCCTACACACCAGCAGACAAAAGCTCGATCAAGGAATGGGTCGACTACACTGTCCTGAATCAAGGAGCCATGAGTGCTGATCGACTCTACGAGCAAGTGTTCGGCTTTACTGTCAAACCGAACGATGGGTACCAGGCCATCATCAAATATGCGCCCGATAATGAGGGAGACTGTTCTAGCTTTCACCTATTGTAAGCACCTTCGAATTTTAATAAGGAGAGGAAGCTGATTCTTCGCAACGAAGCTTCACTATTGGTCATTGGATTACAGACGGCAGAGGCTTGTTCATGCTGTATGAGCAGATGTTGCGATTCCTCGAAAGGCCGACCGCTCCGCTGGAATGGGGGAAAGAAATCGCCAATCTGCAGCCAGCTTTTGTAGGTGCGATCAATTAGCTTAAGAAACAACCCTGACTTCCAACAGGTTGTAGCTGCTGGCGTACGCAAATTTGAATCAGAGGGTGTCTTGAACACGGTTCCGGGATATGAGGAAGTTGTTGGTAGCTTCATGACTGGAATAGCTGCAATTATGGTCAGTACGATCTGCTTGAGAAAGTCGTGCGCTCCTGATCTTTCCAGCCTGCTTATGTCGGTCCAACAATTTCTTTCCAAGCGGTGAAGTCTGGCCCAGACAACATGATCCCTATGCTGAAAAGTCAAATCCGTTATGGACGTGAAGATACGAAGAAGCTTGTTGCTGCTTGTCGCCAAAAGCAGTCTGGAATAGGGTCGCTTTTTTCGATTCTTTCAGTACTCGCTTTGGTCTCCTTCGATTATCCAGATTCTATTACACGACTAGAAGCGTCGAAGACTCTTCTCATTGGTGGTGCACCTATTGACTCTCGTTTCAGGGTGAAGGAAGAGTTTGGCGGTCCTGCCAACTACTTTTCTCCTGCGCGTTAGTGCATCTCTTACCCACGACGGTTCACCAGGTTTAATGAGAAAGCGAAACAGTCATCGTTGAAAATATATCGTGTGATGCTGTAGAAGCTTTGGCAGTACTGAAATCACCAAAAGCACCCGAGTCGATTGCCAAACTGTGGGAATTTGCTGCGGCAGCCAAGAAAGACTTGAATGCAGCAAAGGTGTGTCGACCTATCCCTTCTTCCTATTCGTATATGACGTTCGGATTCAGAACGACGAAGGTTCACTCAAACATACACCTCGATTCTGCAGCGAGATATATCCGAAGATGTGTAAATTGATACTTGCCCGGTGTCAATTGTTATCTGAATCTTCCATTTACAGTGGATCAAGGTTACTTTGATGCTAAAGAAATTGGGACTTTCTACTCATCGCCTGGAAAAATGACCGATTATGTGCCTTCCGCTTTCAGCAACACCAACAACTGGACAGCTGAAGATCCGCGACAAAGTCACGCAAGTAGTCTAGGTCGACTCTTTCTTTCGGTCTGGGGTAGGTACGCTTCAGAAATGCAGAATGTCTCTGATACTGTTTGTGCAGAGTGGAACGGAGAACTTATACTCGATTGCTTTATTGATGAGGCTAGCATGTCTCAGATAAAGCTGGACCTGTACGCAAGCGAGCTGCGGAACTGGGCAGAAAGAGCAGTTTCATAGGTTTTTCCTGATATTGTGCAACTTTGCTGCCGAGTCAGAATACAATCTCAATCCCACACTACATCAACACTCTTATATATTCAAAGTTCTCTCTCAACGGTAATTGCTGGCTGCATTGACACTCAAGCCACCAAATCAATCTTCATCATCTGAAATCTCAACGATCTGTTCGTTCCCTACCAAGCTTTGCCTCGACGGAGATGACGCATGACAAGACTCACCTCTTTCGGTTTATTTCTGTTCAATTGATTCTGTAGCCTTCTCATGGCCAGATCCTGCTCTTCGGTGTCGAGCTTCACTCTCTTCCGCTCTCGCTCGTTTTCCTCTTCCTCTTCCAACTCTCTTTGGTATACGGCTGCTTTTCGATTCGCTTCAGCCAGCTGTTCTCGTAGCTCCAGTAGTTTGGAAGATTCTGCGATAGTTGAGTCACGAGGTTCAGCTTTCGGTCTGATTGAACCTTGCCGAAAAGGTGTTGACGTGGGAGATTCTGGCTTCACTATGCCTGGTTGGCATTCGCGCGAAGAATGACTGACAGCTTGAGATATGGAAGAGTCCGCGAACCGGGGCGCAATTGAACTTGATTGAGCAGAGATCTCCGACATAGGTGATTCAGCTTTGACTACAGGTTGATCGTGACCAACAGTCGGATCTTTTGCAACAGGAGATGAAGGAACGAAAGAAGGAGATTGCGGACTGGTATTCTTTGGAGCGGGAGTATTGGCTGAATGCGAACCTTCTGCAGCAGATTGTCGATGACTTAAAGGATAAGTCGATGGTTCAAGAGAAGGTGAACAAGAAGATTGAGAGTAATCCGAGCTAGAGGCCTGGTCGTCCTGGGAATCACGAAGTAAATATGAATATGGAGATGAAACTGGGCTGGAGATCGGACTCTCCAACATGGCGGGTGACTTTCGAGAGACTGGTCTTTCAGGTTGGACGGTGTCCCGAGCAGAAGCAGCCCGATTAGAGGATGTAGAATTAGTGGGCAGTGGGTTCACTTTGCGCTTGCGCTTCTTGTTAGAGTCGTGTGCATCGGAATCACCTTCAGCCACAGAAGCTGCGCGATTTGCGGAAGCCAGTGGAGGTTTGTATCCGTATGAGCCAAGGAAGTCTGCACACACCATAAGATCTCCAGAACTTGACAGACAGCCCGAAAACATACCAGCTGTACGATATTTGAAGGTGAAGGTGCACCAAGGGAAGTTGTCGTCTTTGTCGATATATTCACCTACTTCTACTTTCATAGAAGCAACGGTTCCTCTGATCTTCTGAGCTCGACCGTAACCCACCCTACACGATTATCAGCCAGTACGGGCCAAAGACTAGGGTCGACTGACACAGCTGCGAGTTCGACTTTCTTGTCATTCTCGTTGAAAATCGCGCTGGGCGGTAGGAGCTCATCGGTATCTAGATCATCAAGATCTTCTTCTCTACGAGGCAGCTGTCAAAGTTCTCATATCAGTACTATAGAAGACTAAGGCTCGCTCGGCAGCTTACTTTGTATATCTTTTGGGACGTCATCAGGCTTTTTATGCGCCATAACTTGACTTGAACTAGCAGAGAGTGAGCAGGTGCCGATGATGAATTGTGAGATAGTTCGCAGTTGTGCCCAGATTGTTTAAGATACATTTGTTAGTGCAAGCTATACTTTCGTCGTCTGCCAACAGATCAGCGAGAATTTAGGAGTATCATAGAAATCTGCACCTGTCAAAGCAATTCTGTATGTTCGACTTAGCATACGGAACTCTTCAGAGCTGAATAACGCACTTGGTGAATATAAAAGATTGTAGTTTAGCACCATTGATTCGCCCATCAAACGGGCAAATGAATTCAGGTCCAATATAATCGGTAGCCTGTTTCTGCCCATCGATGTATCTCGGCGTGAACATTGTAATCACTATTGAACAGCTTCACGACGAATTGTTTGCCAATCTGAGCTTCAATGTAGCAAATTGAATGCTCGTCGTCTTCAAGCTCTCGGATGTTATACTCTTTTGCCTTCTTTCCACCAACATGCACACTGACTTTGACACCCGTGGAGTCCATTAAAGGCATATTTGCACTGTCGCAGAACCGTAAGAGGGTGTTTCAGCCATTACATAATCGAGTGCATACACGGACAAACGTGTTTAATCGCAATGAACGAATACGAGTTTCAAGAAGAGCAGATAGAGAGAGAAGGGATAAAGACTAGAGTAGCGGAGAAAATGCCTTCACTGGCAAGCTTGGAGTTTCCCTCGATTAACAGATGGCACCGGCCAAGCGACTGAGTCTTCAAGCTTCCGTGAAATGAGAATCTGTATGCTTTAGAGTAGACGACTGCGAGAGTCGGCGAGAGAAGATCCTTGTCGGTGGAAGACAGCTGCTTCTGAATGCATTAATTTGTTTCGACCCTGCACCAGCACCATCTGCCCCGCCAGCACGAGTATAAATAACATTGCTAGATCCAATCCAAATGGCCAAATCAATTCCGCTCCAAGACTTCAGCCAGACCTTTGGGTCGCTAGTCGAGCTGTCGAGTGTCGCATTGGGAGCTTCTGTCGTCTCGTGCAGTGATGAATTCTTTGCACCTGCTTCAGATCTACTCAAAGTAGCTGTAAGCCTTGCAAGTCGCGTCTTGTGTCGGGTCGAATCTGATAAGCAATGATAAGCCTGCTGTGAGCATGAAAGGTCAATTTGGTCCAAAAGGAGCACTCTTTGATGGCTGGGAAACACGCAGACACTGCCCTACTTATGATTGGTATGTTCTTCTGCTGTAAAACAAGAATCAGGCTCATATTGGACAGGGCTATCATCCGCTTAGGCGCTGCTGGAACTCTGTTGGGCTTTGATATCGACACTGCTAACTTTAATGGGAACGAAGGACCTGCTGCGTCTGTCCATGCTGTCTATATGCCTGATAATGTTCCCGCACCTGATGATAGCGAAGTAAGTCTTTTCCGATTCCAGCTGTGTGCATAGCTGACTTCTCTACAGTGGGAAGAACTCTTGCCGTAAGGTTCGTATCTCCGATTGCCACTCTTCTAATGATTTGAGCAGTCGAACACCTTTGGGACCTTCATCTCGTCATTTATTCCAGCTTCCGTCTGCAAGCAAACCAGCAACGCACCTCAAACTTTCAATGTATCCAGATGGTGGTATCGCTCGTTTCCGCGCTTATGGTCATGTTATTCCGCTTCCTCCTGTTGAAGGTCAAGAATCAGCTGCTATTGATTTGGCATATGTTCTCAATGGGGGAAGAGTTGTTGCTGTTAGCGATCAGCATTTCGGAGTAGGACCAAATTTGTTATTGCCTGGTAGAGGGAAGGATGTGCGTCTTGTCATATGTGCGAGACTTAGAGCTGATTGAGTATAGATGGGCGATGGTTGGGAGACGAAGAGAAGTCGCTTACCAGGACACAACGATTGGGCTATTATCAAGCTGTGAGCACTTAATTAAGTGCGACTTCTTGATCTGACAATGTAGCAGAGGTGCACCTGGAGTCCTGCAATGGACTGAAATCGATACCATTCATTTCGTTGGCAATTTCCCTCAGAGTTGCGAATTATTTGCATTATCGAGCTCCGAGGTTCGTGATGACGAATGACTGCTATATAAGTAGCTAGATCTTTGATCACTTTGAACAGGAGCTGCCCGCCTCGAATTCAGATTGGAAACCCATCTTACCTCAAACTAAACTGAAGCCGCATCAACAGCATTTCTTCCAGCTTGAACCATTCCCTTCCGATTCACCTGTAACGCATGTCAAGCTAGTCATACATCCAGGTTGGTCTGCTGTTGTTAAGAATGTCTCACTGCTGATGATCAATTAGATGGTGGCATCAAGCGAGTTCGTCTGATCGGTCGAAGGGCTCTGCCATCATCATCCTCTTCAAATCAGCAAGCCATCCCGAATCCTGATCCTGCTCAAAAGTCACTTCCCGCTATGCCTACTTCTCAACCTTCAGAAACAACTCTCATGGCCCCCATTGCTGCTTCTCCCGTTCCTCAAATCCCAGCTCTGCCTCTCACTTCGACTGCTTTCTCTTCATATGGACAAGTGATTGAAACTTTTGCGCGATCTACACCTACTTCATTCGAAGACGATGCTAGAACTTTAGTTGCTTCTACTCGAGGTGGAGTCAAAGTCAAAAGTGTCAATTTCGGCACTGCACTCAAATACAATCATCTGGCTCCAGTGACTTATTCTCATTCAAGTGTGAAAGCGGAATTGAATTTCTGTATCTTTCAATGCGATAAACAGACTAGTCCACTAGGAACAAATATGTGGCCTGTTGAAGCGCTAGAAAGGCATGAGTACAGTAGTCAAGCTTTCGTTCCCATGGGTGGAAGTGGGAAAGAAGCAAAGTATTTGGTCATTGTGTGCTTACCTGGTCAAGGTTTGTGATGATTGAATAAGACAGTCGTTTATTAGACTGATCTCGCTTCTGTCACAAACAGATGGGCAACCTGATTTCAAGACACTCCGAGCATTCTTAGCTAGTTCAGCTCAAGGCATTTCATATCATCCAAACATTTGGCACCATCCTCTTATTGCGTTAAGTAACGGAGATCCGGATCCTATGGAGTTCTCATGCTTGGTGTATGAGAGCGGAGATGCTAAAATAGATTGTGAGCTGCTAGAATGGGAAGAAGCAAAAGCAATGGTATTGCTGTAGACAGATCAGAAACAGCTACAAATCGTAATAACGGCACAAAGATCTGCACATAGATACATTTGACTACAAGCTTTCGATAATTTTTCCCTCCGCGGCACTCTTTAGACTCCTGGACCTTCATTGGCTTCGCCCTTGTTGCCCTTTTTCAAAGGCTGACCATCCAACCCAATCTCCTCTTTGTCTTCCTTGCCTTCAATAGCAATCGCTTCGTTCGCTTTCTCTTCACCTTCAGCTTGACCTTGACCCTCTTCAGCTGATTCAGGCTCAGCAGCACCAATAGCTAAAGTACGGGGTTGATAAGGTGCTTGTTCTGCTTGATAGCCTACTGGATCTGCTGCTGCTGATTTGAGAGTTGCCAGAATCTCCTTCTATCCAATTTAAGACAGTTTTCAGAGATGCATCGAAACAGAAGTATTCGAGATGAAATACAGGAAATTTGCCTTTGATCGGCAATAACATAGTCTTTCCACCAACTACAATGATCGATGAGCGGGAGAGTCAGTTGAGCATGAAGGAAGAAGAGACGTACGGAAAGTCAATGACAAAGAAGGATCGACTTCCTCCTTCGAGCGAGCTCCAGTTACGACAGTACTGATGTTGATCTTGGGGTTGTGAAACATGAGCTGACTGAGGTTGTTCTTCCTATAGCCGAACATAAGAACACGAAAGACTCGATCGTGAGACCCAGACATACGCAAAGATACGCGAAGAAATGTGAGAAGAAGAGTTCTTGCCATACGAGATCGATACAGATTGTAAAGTAGAAGGCAGGATGACAGTAGAGTCAGGAATCCGTTGAATGCCAGCGATGCGACTTCGAAGACCAGCAAGTTTCCGGGCCGCTGGAGAAATTGGAGCTGCTCGTTGAGGCAGCTGCGGAACGATGCTGCTCGCCTCTTTGAAGACTTCCCGAAGACTCTTAGCACCTCCCATATCGTTGAATCAGAACGACCGACAAGCGTGAAATAATTTCAAGTCATCGATACTCTCGCGCATGAGTGATCATCAGCAGAGGTCGCTGCCTGCTGGTGTTCGAGCTCTCTTGACGAGCAGCACTTCCAACAGGGAGTCTGCGCAAACAATATTGGCAGATCTCTCTGGTCCATTGCTTCAACACCGAATCTTGCATTCAGCCTCACGTTTGGCCAATACTTCTGCTAATGTAGTCACAAGACATGGTGATTCAGCTATTACTCAAGCCTTGGTGGCTATCGGTCGAGCTCCCTCTAGACTTTTGCTACCTAGTTCAAGATCTTCAAGCAGCGCGAATTCACTAGACTTGGCTATCTTGGAACAAGTAGATGAACTCTTATCTTTACCTGTCCCTTCTGCTTCTGGTTCATCGCTTCCAACTATCGAAGGAAGTTCGGCAGCTTCAGGCAATGTATCTCTTTTAGCTGGATTCAACGCTACTGCACCTGCAGCAGCTACAGCGAAATCAAACAGAAGAAAGAAACGAGCTGGTCTTATCGAAGCTCATCTTGGTATCGATCCTTCAATTGGACTTCGAGCGAAATCAAATGCTGCAAGAGGATTGTTGCAAGATTCCATCATTGAGGAAGAGGATGTACCGGATGGAATGAGTAGTTCGGGAATGTTAGGTGGATCTAGCAGGAGAGCTTCTATGCCTTCTACTCCGACAAGCAAAAGGAAATACAAGAAAGGTGGAAGGAAATCTATGGCTGCTATGAACTATGCAGCTCAAGCTGAAGATCAGTCTGTATTGGAGACCATGACTCCTGAAGAGCTGCAAGAGGAAGTCAGGGAAATCGAAGCGGACAGAGCAAATCTCGGCGTCAGAAGAGTTCTGCTCACCGGTGAAATATCTCAGGTTGATGCGAAAATATCAGCACTTGAAGCAATAAGAGCAGACCTCAAGCGAGGAATCCTACGACTCAGGGAAGAAGAATTAGAACTGGATGACGAGCGTGAGTTTGGCAGAATAACTTGTCAAATGCGCTAAAGTGATGTACAGTCGAAGGCGTACAAGAACGATTGTCGCATATAGCCTTATCAGCAACGAGCTCCTCTTCTACATCTCTACCAGCATCTGCAAACACAGCGAACGCGCGCGCTCCCTCGACATCTCGTCGACGTAAAGGTCCAGCTTTCCTACCTTCCGAACACGATTCCCTACCGAAGAACGTCGCTTTCCTTACCTTAAATGGTCACGAGTCACCCATAACCGCTCTTGACTTCTCAGAACCATACGGTTTATGTGTTACTGCATCTGGCTTATCTTCTTCCAACCCATCATCCTTAACTCAAAGTGGTGCCGATGATTCCGTTCGGATATGGGATTTGACAACGGGAGATCAAATCACCACTTTAGAAGGACATGTTGGACCTGTCAAAGCTTTACAAGTCGAATCTAATGTTTGCGTGACTGGTGGAAGTGATGGGAAAATCATGATTTGGGATTTGGATAAAGCGGAAGAAGGCGCTTTGCTGGGTCAAGATACTTTGGCCACGGTCTCTGAAGAAGAAGAAGGTGGAGGTGGAGCTTGTGTGAAGAGCTTGGATGCTCATACGAAAGATGTGACCTGTCTTTATTTCGATGAGAATTGCTTGGTGAGTCACTCTCACGATGTATACTTACCGATGCACAGGATTAATTAACTGTAGGTCACTGGCTCTTCTGACAAAACACTACGGCAATGGGATATGACTACTGGTCAATGTGTTGTAACGATGGATATACTTTGGGCTATATCAAATCCTCAAACTCTTACTTCTCCTCCTGCCTCACCTTCCGCATCAAGAACAACAAGACAATCTTATCCTTTCGGTTCACCCGCTGCAAGTTCACCAACTAAATCCAAACGTCCTTCTCTAGGCGATAATCTACGTAGACTTTCTTCGCAAAACTTTATACTGAACGACGCAGATGATCCATTTGCTCCTGTACCTGCTTTCGCTGCTGATGGATCATGGGATATGTATCAAGATTTTGTTGGTGGTGTTCAATTCTGGGGTTATGCTTTAGCTAGCGGAAGTGCAGATGGCTGTGTACGGATGTGGGACAGTAAGTCGTTCCTCTTGTGCTAAAGCATCGAGAACCTGACTAAATATGTGGAAATAGTGAGAACTGGTCAAACGCATAGAACGCTAGTTGGTCATACTATGCCAGTCACTTGCCTTCAATTCGATGAACAATACCTCATCTCTGGATCTTTGGATAAATCAATCAGAAGATGGGATCTCAGAACAGGTGCGATAGAAGAAACGATTCGCTATGATGGTCCTATTACTGCTTTGCAATTCGATTCGAGGAAAATCGTCACTGCTGCTGGTGAAAATGGAGCTACTGTAAGTTCTTTCAATCTTCGTTCTCACCATCAGGCTGATCCAAAGACAGGTATATAACCGTACTACCTTGCAAAACGATACTCTTGTGTTGAATGGACATACGGGCCCCGCAGAAAGGCTGAGGTTCATGGATCGGTATTTGGCTACTGGATCAAAGGAGTGCGCGCCTCTTCTTTGCTCATTCCTGTTGGTGCTGACTTTGGTGCTATAGCTGTACTGTTAAGATTTGGTCTTTGGGTTGAGATACATGTTAAATAGAGTCTGTATGCAAGGATATACGCGAACAGCAGCTTGTGTATGCTATATTGTACTCCAGATCTTATTGGATCTGAGGGGGATGACATCAAGGCTAATTTGTAGATTTCACGCGCACGTGACGGGATAACTTCCATTTTGAGTAAGATTTCGAGATGATCCGTTCCTTCACCCGTTTGAGAATCTCTCGCCTAGCTAGGACTCATACATACTATACCAAACGATCATACAATATGACTCAGGACGACTCCAAGTACACTGAGTGAGCATTTTTACTCGAAAGCATCATGATTTCGGAATCCAAAAATCGCAAGAAAGAGGCTCACACTCTCTCTTAATTTCTGTGTCGCAGCCCTGAATTGCGTGAACAAATCAAGGAAGATATTCAAGAAGGTGATAAGGGTAAACCTCAATTCAAGCACTTGCTTCTATAAGAGACCTAACTGCGATTTCTGTCTTAAGGAGGCGAACCAGGTCAATGGTCAGCCCGTAAAGTATGTAATCTTGATGCAACTTGTTCGTTTTAATTAGCTAATCCGAGCTTCTTGTAGGCTCAAATGTAAACATTCATCTACAATCAAAGCTTCACTCAATCGGTACTGACCGGATTATGGGTGTACAGGGTAGCACAAGAATATAAAAAGCAAGGAGGAGAATATACATCGGAAAAGAAAGACGATGATCAAAAGAACTTGTCTAAATGGGGTGAGGAGGACTGGCAAACAAAGGGTGAGCAACTCGGAAAGATTATTCAAGACGATATAGCAGTCAGGCTTACCCCGAATTGTTAGATGGTTCCGGTACGGCTAAACAGGTAGGCATCCTTCGTCTTGCTTGCGTATATAATCTCACAAGGTAATGAAGGCCGATGGCACCGAACAAAGATATTTGCCAAAGGCAGCTTGGGACAAGATGACCGACGAAGAAAAGCAAGCTAGTAGGTCTCCGTTCAAGCGATGTCAAAGCAAGACTTGATTCCCTTCCCCCACAGCCGATGCTGCTAAACAGGAAGGCTCAGCTTCTGGTCAACAGCATGTACCCAATACTGAGGCAGCAAAAGAAGCTCGCAAAGAAGCCAGCGATGAACAAGCTGAAAAGCAAGAGGAATCTGGAGCAGCAGATGAAAAGAAGGAAACTGAAGCTTCAAACGAAAAAGAAGCTGAACCTGCTGCAGCAGAAGAGTCAGAAGCGCCGGTTGATGAGCCAATGCAAGAGGAAGCTGCACCCACTGATCAACAATTGGAAGACGAAGATCTTGAAGACGATCAAGAAGAACCAGAGGAAGAACAATCTGATTATGAAGATGGTTCAGATGGTGAACCACCAAAGAAGTCCAGAAAGACTAATGGCGAAGCCTCTGCTGGAACTCGCAAGAGTCCTCAACGTGCTCGCAAACCTCCTGCCGACAAACCTGCTGCCAAAACTCCAGCTGAACCAGTACGTTTGGCTATTCTACAATCGAAACGCATTCTCACCAAATGTAATAGAGCGAACATGGTCAACCTGGATCTACTGATCGATTGCCTGAACAAGGCCAAAAGGTACACTGGAAGTCGGGTAAGTTCTTCGTAAACGTCTACTGATTGCCGGTTGATTTCTGTTATTTATAGGCGCATCAATGACTGAAGGAGAAGTCGTTGAAGTATTGAAATCAGAGACTATGCTGGGCAAGAGGAAATATAAGGCTAGCGAAAGCGACCCTCGTCTGAAAGTTAAGAGCTCCACAAGCGGTAAAGAGGTGAGCTCATTCATCTTTCTTCTTGTGTTCATACACTGATGTTGATTCGCAGGCTGTCCATAAACCTGAGGCTTTATACTGGTAGAATCCGTCGGACATCCATATTGTAGATAGCTATAAAAACGATCAATATCAGTTCAGTTGTTATTTCAGACATATGCTCTTGCTTGCATACAGCAGCTGTATTATAGCAGCGCGTGACACGAAGATCATATACATTGATGCGTCGACATCTAAAAAGCATGACTATATACAGAACAACACATCGATGTAAAAACCCCGCATCTTACTCTACAGTCATAACGGACGACATACAAACACTGCAGCGAGAACATCAGCAATGAAGCTTATGGGCAACATTCCAGCTCACCTGTCACATTGCGCACCGAGACATTCGCTAGAGATCAACCACTGGCTGGCCCTTCTGTGCTCTTGCTTCGTAGTATCCCGCAGGAATGACAGCTACAAAGCAGAAAATGCGTAAGCTCGCTTCAAGTTCGGCATCAAAGGAGATCTATCTATACCTTCATCGTATGTTCTTCCCTCTTTCATTGCCTTTTCTCTAGCAATAGCTCTTTCCACGATCCCTCTAGCTACCGCGCGTCTCTCCTCCCTCGCGTCCAGAGCTTCTTCTGTGGTACCACCTCTACCGAAATCTTCGATATCGTCCCTAATGCCTGCCCTCCATGTTCTAGGAAACCACCACTGGGCAGTCAAGAAGCATAGACATGAGCGAACGGAGTTGCTGCTGAAGAGGTTCTTGACATACGAAGAAGAAGATTAAGCCAACGAGAACGATTGCACCCAATACGCCAGCTGGTACTGCATAAGCCGCTACACTTCCCATTGATGTCCAATTGAGTTTTAAATTTAAGCTTTGGATCCTTTTGAAGGCAAGATTTGGGGCCAGGGATCGAGAGATATGCGATCCAGAGTCGTCGTAAGCGAAAGGGCTCGAGGGAAAAAGCGAATTCGTCGGCAGGCAATCATGCGCTCCCTAAATCCCAATTATAGCACGATAGCCGAGTGAATTCCGGGGAGCGTCATACAAATATCGGGGCGCCTTCGAGTTCAACTGCAGACCAGATCTCGAGGGGTAAGTAGAGTAGATCACGCTTAATTCACGTTTCACGGCGCGACAGACGAAAATTGCATTTGCTTACTCTATAGCTATAGAGCAACGATGCGGATGATGCGCTCGAGCTTCTGTAGCATCTCAGCTAGGATTACTGTAACTGCAGGTAAGTTAACTCTGTGTTAGCTCTGAGCTCTCAACGGAGGTCTTTTCTTTCAATTTCAGTGATCACCACTGGCAAACTCGCTGAAAAGTAATTTGTCTTTCCTTCATGATCATTCGGTGCCCTGCATTATTTCTCTGCTACATGACTACTTTGCAGCTGTTCTCAGCGCTTGCTTCATATCGTTTCTTCGCCCTTTGATCTCTTTTGTTTGCGAAGATGACAGAATGTTTGCATAGCCCATTCTTAAACGTAGTCTGATCCCCTCGACACTTGGTTGGTGCCAGACTCATAGCAGCTGTCAATTACTGGAAAACCTACTCATCCGATGCTGACTATAGGTGACCAGTCTTGTCAAATCATGAAACTCCCTTTGTCCGCTTGCCTATTTGAGGTCTTCTCTCCTTGTCCTGAACCATCATTCCACTGAACTATTGTTCCCAGTCATCTTCTTGCTCTCATATCCATCTCTTTCCTCTTCTCAGCATGCTAACTTTGATAGATGACCTCGATCACCTGGAGAAATACTTCAACGAAACGAAGATAGTCGAAGCCCGAGTCAGTAATATATCTCGTCCCCAGCACGATCGGACTCTCACTTTTCCTGTTTAGATTTTAGGCATCATGAGCCCCAACTTCAGTGAAGCAAACTTGCAAGAAGTCTTCAAGGAACGCGAGATTCTGCGTGATAGATTGGTCAAGTTGGCCAATGAAAGTAACTTGAACAAACTCAGAGCAAGGACGAAAGTAAGCCAGTTTCAGATGGTCCAGAGTTATAAGCTGACTGAAACTTGACATTACATCAGATGGCCCAGAACGTGAGGGCTACTGTACTTTACTCTCATGATGTCGTGCTTACGTGATGTTCAGATCGAGGATTGCCTGGCTCTCGACTATCTCCGTGTCAACTTTCCCGCAATGCTGGCGGCCAAATCGCGCGAGAATGGTCTGAGCGGCTATGTGAGTATCATTTGAATCCAACTTGATCGTGCCTTTTCTGAAGATCGAGAAAGCCATCCGCGGCCATCAAAAAAGGGAAAGCTCTCAAATGGAATCAAGGAAACATATTGCCAGCTCTCAAGGTACCTCAAAGGGAGATTGAAGTCAAGGTCGCGAACAGCGCCAAGACTGAATATGCTGTAGTACCGCTCGAATTCTGGAAACAGCAAGTACGGATTTCCTTATGTCGCGCTAACTAAAGCTTACCCTGATCTGAATCAGCCTGGACACATTGTCCGACTTTTCGAATGCATCAAACGCTTGGCTATGTCATCCTGTCTATCTGAAGTTGAGAAGTACTTGAAGGAGGAGGTGAGCATTCCAAAAGAAAAAGATATGTTACCTTGGTAACATGTGCAGTTTGCGGTCTCTATGGAGCATCCTGCAAGTTCGACCGCTCGAAGTCGATGCATTTCAATGGAAAAAGCCTTTCTTGAATTTTTGACCGAAGTCAGTTCCTCACATGGTGTCACAGAGTTCCGGCGCTTGAAACGTCCGAATGTTTTGGTGAGCCTGCTCATGTGTATCATGAATGCCGCGAACTCGATTGAATTGTTGAAATTGCACAGGTTTCCAATTTGCGCCTGTTGAAGCAAGACGTCGCCAACATGCTGGCTGTTCGAGACCGCGGCGGCAACGCGGAAGAGGTATTATATATGATTTTGAAATGCTAGTCAACATTACTCAAAGTGTCTTCAGGAGCTTCAAAGGAAGCAAAAGGAATTTCGCGACGAGAAGGAAGAACTTCGAGAATTGATAGGCAGGGCCCCAATTCCTATCACAGGCGACTTCACGAGTGTATGTTACCAGTCTGACAAAACATAGCGTATCCATAGCTGACATCTCCGTTAGATTGATGAGCTCTATCGATTGGTGAGCCTTTTGAGCACTAACAAGGTGTGATGAGCTGAGAAGCCATGTCTTCAGACAGAAGTAATGTACGACAGCGCCAAGAGACTGGACAGTATGTATGCTTGTATTCTGTTGCGGTTGTCTAATCGCGATGAATCACAGAATTAGAGCACGTTTCCAAGCAAGATTTACCGGTACAGAAGGCTCCAAAGCAGCCTTCTGCTTCTACCAGAACCTCTGGCATTCCGCAATATCCATCGCACCCTCAAGACGTGTGTCCTGTGTTTACAGGACATTATCATTCATCTTATGTTACGGTACCGGCTATTCATCACAACATGCAGGTCCCAAATACTCCTACTGGCGGTGCGGCAGGTTTGGGTCCTCGCCACAACATGAACCCATCTGCACATATGCCAAATCCATATGCATACTATTGAGAATCGCTCAGTCATCCATTTGCATGGATCAAGGACATTTCAGTGTACTAGCATTCGTCACGATTGCATTCCATCCCCATTCATATAGATCAGTCATATCTACTCTAGGACGTCTATTGGGATGCCATATTCGCTCGCATTGCGAGCTTTTTAGCAGCATACGAACGGTAATTCAAAGAAAACAATGTGAGATGCATTGATTCTATGGTTCTTCTGCCTCTTTGCCCACTCAATCTACTTCTTCTCCTTCTCTTCCACGTCCCCTTGCAAACTCATAGCAATAGCTCTACGAATCTCTTCCTCCTACATAACAGATCATCAGCACGACCTCTCTCAATTTGTAGCAAGACAAACGAACCTCATCATCTTCAGCATTCGCCTCACTCATGTCCACATCTTCTTCACCACGACTCATAGCCAAAGCTCTAGCCAATTCCTCATCTTCATCCGCATCATCCTCATCAATTTCCACATCCTCAACTTCTTGACCCGTTTGCGTGGTGGCAGAGGAAGTGATTCCAGTCATTGGTGAATTGGCTGCTAATTCAGTCATGCTGTCTAATGGTGATACCGCCGGAACAGAAGGTGTTGATTCTTCAGCAGTAGAAAGAAGAGGAGCAGTCTCGGAAGAAGTTGAGGTTGCTGCTTCGGTAGTAGTAGAAGAAGAGGAAGAAGCAGCTTGACGAGCTCTTTCGTCTTCCAATGACATTCTGAGGGCCTATTTTCGAATGAGCATAAAGCAATAGATTGGACAAACTGAGGATATACCATTGCTAACTCTGGATCGAGGTTAGGATCAATTTCTCCATCTGCTCCGGCACTTGCACCTCCTGCTCCGCTCGAAGAAGGTTGAGCACCACTTTCCGGATCGATGAGAATAGAAGAAGAAAGGATAGCATCCGATAGTAAGATATCATTAGAAGGAGGGATAGTCAGTAAGTGAGAGTTTTCGGATGAGTTGACGCTTTCGACCAATGAAGCCAACAATTGAGCGTTCTCGTCAATTTCACCAAACGAAACCACATCCAAAGCTACGTTGTTCTTCTTGAGTTTCTTGCCTAGCTTAGTAAGAGCCGTAGCAGCATTGTCAGGTTTAGTCAGATCCAAGGGCGAACCAACGAAAAGGATGATGCGCTGACGCTGATTCTTGTTTGCTCGATGTTTGAGACAAAGTTGAGCTATTTGAACAGAAGTAGCGATATCCACGCATTCTCCACCTAGGTTATGCTGTAAATCGTGCAAAGCAGCTTGAACTTTGGTTTGCTCTTGAGTTAGGTTGACTAAGACTGAAGGACCATTCTTGCCTGCGTTGGTCATCAGGCCTACTACAGACTCAGGATTACTGCCTGTCTTTGCGTTGAAGATGATTTGAGCTGCATCCGCTTGAGCGCCGTAGCGAGTTGGCGTGTAATCGCCATTCAGTGCGAAAGATGAGTTGTCTGTTATGAGGATGCATGCTTCCAAGACCATTTTGAATTGCTACTCAGGATATCAAGGTGTATCGCAGACTCGTCTGGGAGTGAGCAGACGGTGGTTTGAGTATGACGAAGCGAAAACGCGCAAGCTCGAAGCTCGTTCAGTCTTCAACAAGCAAGTATACTGGTACTGAAACGTGCTTCTTAGTCGTGATAAAGAGAGCTACATAACAGGAAACAAGCTGTTCTGGAGATCTTCATGCAACTTCACATGAGACTGTCAATGCTTAATTCCTTTCGCATGCCACATAACCCTCCATTCTCTCCCTCACTCTGCAGAAGTGTTGCCCTCGTTTGCACCCTTCCTTTCCTCCGCATTCTTGTATTTTCTTGACTTATCGCTCCTGCTGAACTCAACCTGGACCCGTGCGTTCTCTTAAGAAGACTGCAGGTGCCAGGCCATATTAGGAGTGAACGTACCCAGGCAGCCAAATCCAGCAGAATCTGATGGCGCTTCTTCTACCTGGACTACTTGCGATCATGCACGGCTCGATCACTTTGCGTCAGATATCCAAGACAAATGAGTCCCCGATGCGTTGTACAGAAGCACAGAGGGAATGGAATGTCAGTGTAATCATGCATAGGTAGAAACAAGAAAGCCAATTTTCCGTGGAAGATTTTGATGAAACTTTTTAACGGCAAGGAATGCTGAGAATGTATGGCAATAGTCAGAAGAGAGTACCTTGAGTATATAGAACCGAAACATAGAACAGATACAGATAAGACAGCTTTCAATTCTTCGACAAGACATACCCAAGCGAATTCAAGATCTGTCATCTAATACAGGCTCGAGCAGCACGGGTCTAACACATCAATAGATTCAGGAAGAAAAATATACAAGCATGCGATAGATTCTTCTCAATGGCGGCCATAGTGTTGCTGGCCAGGAGCATTCGAGGGAGCACCAGGGTTTAGAGTAAAGATACGAGGTGAATAGTAAGACCTGTTGCTTGTGCTTGCTGTTCCAGGCGCCATCATAGGTCCATGCTGATATGGATGAACAGGAGGGGCGGAATTATAGGGAACCGCTGGGTAAGGCATAGGTGTAGCCGTTACAGATGCAGTCGTTGCTGTCAATATCCTTCGTTAGTTTTGCCGTACTAGGGTACATCTTCGGGCTGAATGTAATCACTTACACTGCTTTGAAGGCTCCCAGTCTGCCATAGTAAGCAACTGTCGACATCGTATCAGTAATGTCCAGCTCTACAAGCCAGAAACAACCAACCAGAGTGGCCAATAAATTGATCTGCATTAATGCATGAGATTTCGACGAAGCCTAGACACTGGTGTAACGTACGTCTTGGAAACCACCGGTGATTTTGGCTTCCTTGGCTAAGTTGCTCAGTTCCTCTGTAAGAGCGCCATACTCCGTTATGGCTTCCTAAATGAATCCTGAGGATAGGCAAAACAGCAGAGGGAATGCGGCAATAACCTTCTTTGCGCCAGACCTGGCGATCTTTCCACCATAGCTTTTCCATCTCTGCATCTGCAAAAGATGTAAGCTCAGTCT